>RJWH01007750.1:0-36910 GCA_004363575.1 Solenodon paradoxus | reverse complement strand
CACCATCTCCATCACCACCATCATCATCACCACCATCATCACCACCATCACCAACATCTCCATCGCCACCATCACCAACATCTCCATCACCACCATCACCAACATCTCCATCACCATCCCTACCATCATCATCACCATCACTACGTTCACCACCATCATCGCCACCATCACCATCACCATAACCACCATCATCACCACCATCACCACCATTACCACCACCACCATCACCACCTTCACCACTTTCACCAACATCTCCATCACCACCACCATCATCACCGTCACCATCACCACCAACATCTCCATCACCATCACCACCATCACCACCATCTCCATCACCATCATCATCACCACCATCACCATCACACCACTTCTCCATCACCATCACCATAACCATCATCATCATCACCATTACCACCACCATCTCCATCACCAGCATCATCACCACCATCACCATTATCTTATTTGTCACCCTCATAGGAGAAATTGTTATGTTCACTTTACACAAGAGGGAACTGAGGTCTGAACCTGTCAGACAAGATCAGAGCGCTGGGAAGGAGCAGAATCCAAATACTCCACTGTCTGGTAACTTGTTAAAAGGGCACAGAGTGCACCTCCGCCTGCCGAATGATGCTGACCCCGAGTGATGCCGGCACATGTCTTCTTCCAGGGCCTCCACAGACCACAAAGTCCCTGTGGACGTGATGTCATCCTGTGACTAAGGCAGCCCCGCCCCCGGCGCACCTTCACGGCTGAGGCCAGACACCGGTCCCGCTCCTCCAGCTGCTGGTGCTCGCTCTGCAGCTCGCTGCCCCTCTGCAGTAGCTTCTGCTTCTCCTCTTCTTTGACTAGGAGAGAGGGTGGGTGAGCAGCAGGCAGACGCTCCGGCCGTGTCCTGGCTGGACACACAGAAGCTGGAAACTCACCCCCCACAGTAAGTGCCCTAAACAAGGACAAGGACGCGCTCCGGGTCCCTCGTTTCTGAGCACTGGGCAGAGCAGGAGGCGAGGATGTGCCCTGTCCACGCCCCAATGTCTCACCTGTCTTGTGGGTGACGTAGGAGTGCACAATGGCCAGCATCCCGGTCCAGGGCACACCTTCATCCTTCTTTAAGGCCTGAGGACAGATGGGGACATGAGCTAGTGGACATACCTGCTGGGACCGGCCATGCCTGGCTCTGTCTCCCAGGGGGACATTGGCCCTCTCTGAGCTGCAGGCCCCTCAGTTGCGCTCAGAGGATGAGGCCACACTTGCATGCCTCACGGTCCGGCTCAGAGGCTGCTCAGTAACACAGCTCCACTGGTGCTGGAACCTCCTCACCAGGCTCTACAACAGCCCAGCACGGAGCAGCCCAGCACGCAGCAGCGGACCTGCTGAGTGAGTGAGCGAGGGATCGCATACGTCCCTCCCACATCCAGGTTGAGAGCAGCCCTAGGAAGCCAGGGGCAGGTTCCAGATATGCGGTACCCTCCCTGACGCCGAGTGGGGACACACTCTCAGTCCCTCTCTGCATCCCCTCCAAGAGCTGTACCCCCTGGCAGACACAACCAGGGACTAGTGGCCTCCACAGGGGACAGCCCCACACGACATACACCCTTAAGTAACCATGGATTGAAGTGCTGCCTCCTCCTCTCTCTGCCTGCCTGCTCACCTTCACTCCCGCTGGCACCTTTCCTTTAAATAAAAAAGTGGGGACTCGGGGACTCGGGAGTATTTTCTCCCAGGTTTGTCCTCTTGGCGCTTCCCAGAGTGCTGATGATCAAGCTCTCCAGCAGCTGTAAAGTCTTATTTTAAACTCCATTCCCTGTAGCACCGGCCCCAAAGGATCACCGCATCTCTGCAAAACTCGTTCTCAAGGACCAAAGTTCCCGTCGCTGCGGGTCTGGGATGTCACTTCACCCTCTGCTATGAGAAGCAGGCGTCTCCATCTCCTCTGGAGAGAACGGGGGCCAGGCTCCTTGTGCCCAGAGCTCTGGCTGTCTCATTGATCTGACACACGTCCCCAGAGCGTGGCCTCCGCAAAGCTCCTGAAAAACCCTGTGCTGTGACAGGGCCGCGGCCGCCGCGCCCAGAGGGGTGTTGGCAGTTTTGCTAATTGGATAGGCTGTCCCCTGTGTGGGTGACAGTGAGAACGTGTGCGCAGGCTGCAGTCAGAGGCTGTGTCACTAACTCGGACGGTGGCCAAGGGACTGCTGGGGCGGCACCAGCACCCCTCAACCAGCAAGGTCCAAGAGGGCCACCACGGGGCACCGCCAAAACCTTCGTCCCCACAGTGGGCTGTCCAGCCCCACTGTCCACTGTGCCGAGGTTGAGGACACCGATCCTGCACCAGCCCTGCCTGCAGTGGGCCGCCCAGTGCGCTCAGACATGCAGGCTGACCCACGATGCGGGGACAGGTGAGGTGTGGACGCGGGGCCTGGCCGCCCTGCTACACACACCTTCTGCTGGCACTTGGGGCACATCCACACGCCCTTGGGCGCTGTCCTGAGGGGTGGCTCCAGGCAGCTGAGGTGGTAGGCTCCCGGGCAGGTGCCACAGGGCTGCAGGTTGGCCCCCCGCTTGCAGGCAGCACAGAGCTCCTCGTGAGTGATCTCATTCTGAAAGAGAAGGGCAGCGGTCGGCAGGCTGCAGAGTCCAGCAGTGCAGCCCAGCCTCTGACCCTGCATCCTGCCAGGTGTCCCCCCAATCCCAGAGCTGACAGTGTGGGGACAGGCCCACGTCCCAGGAGCTGCAGCGGCTGCGTCTCTCCTGCAGGTGGCGGTGGTGGCGGGAGTGGCTCCCAGCAGCACGGGGCTGGCACTGGCCGTGTCCACCAGAACCGACGTGTGCCCTGCATGGTTCTGTGGCAAACGGTGAGGTGACTGGAGGCCTGCCCGTCACCGCTGCTTCCCAGTATTTTCACCAATACAGACATGCAGGATGGAAACTCCTAGAATGAGGCCCAAAGCCGAGTAAAGAAACGAATTCTCAGCCTGCAAACAAGGTTAGGGCCTGACAGGGCCCTGGACACCCTGCGCGGTGTGGGCTGCGGGGCTGGAGTCTCACACGATCACAGAAATGGGGCGTGTGAGGCAAGGCCCTGGGGACTGCCAGGCCAGCCCCGTGAGGCATGTAATGTGGACCAGAGAGGGCCAGCTCCGCCCGCATCACACAGCAAGGCTGGCAGCCAGGTGGAGCCCGCTGGCACCTAGGACAGCTGTCCCCTGGGACCTGGCTGCTGCTGTCTTCAGTCTTGGGCAGGGTTCCTGCTCAAACATGGGCTGGTCCCTGTGGCTCTGCCCGGCAGTCCAGGAATCAGACGGGAGCTGTGCAAAGCTCTCGTGTCAGAGTGGAGCCCAAAGGCCTCTGGTCCAGTGAGGGCAGGAGAGCCACGCCCTCCCCGCTTCTAGGACGTGGAAAGCATGCCATGCCCATCCCGCCATGTGAAGACACGGGCCACGTACCTTCCAGCAGGGGTCCTCATTGGCTAGCACAGGGAAGAAGGGCGGAGAACATGTTAGCGGGGGTGGGGGCGCACCAGCAGGACTGGAGTCTGTGATGCCGTGTGGCGGGGCTTCTCCCCGGGCATGCTGGGAGCATCACAGCGCGTGACAGGCGCGCTCACCCAGGGCATGCTGGGAGTGGGGCCTCTGTCCTGCTCACAGCCAGGACGCCTGGGCGCCTGAGGGACAAAGCAGCTGTGGGCTGCCCAGCGGCGGGAGCCGGCGCTCATTCTCACAGGTGGTGTCAAACCACCTGTCTAACAATAACGGTCCTCCTGTCATGTCTGGGTGGGGCTGGTCTGGAAATACCACATCTGGGGAAGAAGAGCCCGTGTGTACACGGTGGGGACCGTTTACAGTCATATTCACGCCTCCTGCCAGGACCCAGCTCTGCGGGCTCTCCTTACAGATCAGAAAATCAAGGCCACCGAGAGGGAAGCCACATAGCACTCCCTGATGCGGGCGTCGTTCGCTGCCCTTGCACTGTTCTGCTCTTAGGGAAAAGTAAAAGTGGCCCGAGGCCTGGAAAGGGCAAGGCTGGCAGAGTACAGGAGCTGTGCACCCTCAGAGGGAGGCCCGGGCCAGGTCTCCGCCTGCTAGAGTTGTGGGGCCAGCACCCTGCCGTAAGGGCACCCGAGGCCTCGAGAGGTGGTCTGGCCTGGATTGCAGGGCCAGTGCTGCCCAGAGCTGCCCTGGAAAGGCTGCACCCACGGCACTTACCTCTTGTTGTGAGGAACAGGGGTGTGTTGAGATAGTTGGATGCCAGCCGCTTCCTCTGCAGGGGACAGAAAACCATGCCACCTGGTCAGATGGTGTCCTCAGTGACAATGCCCGGCCCAGACTCCTCCTCCTGTCCTCTGGCTCCAGACTCTGATGGACACCCCCAGCCAGAGGCAGAAGCGGGACAGACACAGGGCCCCAGGCAGGGAGGGCTGTCGGCCAGGACAAAATCAGCCCAAGTACTTCCCTGCTCCAGCGAGCACTGGGGTCACTCAGGAGGCATCGGCTAGAGAGGCCGAGTTGGGACAAGTCAGTAACAGCGCTGACAGTGTTTTCCGTCCATCACCTTACTCTTCCTTCTCATCGGTTCTGGAGTCGGGCGGGAAGATGAGGGGTATCCCCAACTGCCTCCCAGAACCCCGCTTCTGGGCAGGCAGCCCGGGAGCCCTAGCAACAGAGAGGCCGGCGACCAGAGCAGCACCTGCTGGCAGCTCTGCTATGTCCCAGGTGGGTCTTTTGCATCCACAGCAGTTCAGCCCCTGCTGGCTCACGGCAGCTTTGCTGGGACAGGAAGTTGCAGGACAGGCTTGAAATAGCCTTTCTCTGCAGCTGGGCTGAGTTCAGGACCAGGGGACCCCCAGAAGGGCTGCTCTTGTGGCCACGGAGGCAGCCAAGGCTCAAGGCCATGGGGCTTCGAGGTGGTTCCCGATTTGCTAAAAGGTCACTGATCCTGGCCCCGGGCTGGAGAGGCAGTCTGGCACTCAGAACACTGGGAGGGCCGTTACCCAGCACATGGAACAGGCCGCTGCCACGTCCCTGGGTGGAGGCTGAAGTAACTCGACATTCTTACAAGATGGCACAGTGCTTGGGCCCCTCTCTTAGGCCCGCAAAGTGAGGACAAACTAAATGGGAATAAAAATGTATGTGTTCAGGTGCTCCCTGGAGGCCGAGCAGTCCACATACATCCCAAGGTCCCAGGTTCAAGACCCAGGGCTGGGAGACAACCAACGTGAACAACTAATAAAAATAATGCTTTTTCCTTCTCTCTTCCTGCCTATCTGCCTTCATTCTCGCTGCTCCTTTCATTTACAAAAACAAACAAAAAGGCAAAAATAAAAACACACGTTCTTGGCCACCCTGGTGGCTCAGGCCTAAGCTGGCAGCTGGGGCATCAGCCACATAAACCCCAAGGACGTGGGTCCTCAACCCCAGCACAGCCAGAAACTAACAAATAAATAAGTAAATAAATAAAAAGGCTTCTTTCTTCCTGCCTGCCTCTTAAAACAAAGAAGCACGTCTGGGCAAAGACAAGCTGACTCCTGCAGGTCACAGGATGCGGCTTCGGGATGACCGGGCCAGACTGACCAGCATCCAGGGCAGAGAGGACAGCATTTTCCTCGACCCTCCTCCAGACACACAGGGTGGCAATGGCCTCTGAAAGCCCCAGGCAAGGCTCTGGGAGACATCACTCCCCCAGAGGGCTGCCCCAACTCTGGACTGGGCCCTAAGGAAACCGCTTCTATTCTGGAGCCGTTTCTGGGGTGTAGCCCTTGACCGCCGTGACCGGAAGATAGGCCTGGTAGTAACAGGGTGAGGAGTCTGGCGCACCCTGTCCCTGCTCCAGTCAAGCCCCAGCGCTGGGACCACCAGAGACACTGATCCCCGGCACCCATCTCTCCACTGCATTTGCACTCGGGAGGGGAGGACACTTCACCGTTGCCCTTCGCGGCCAGTGGTGCGGCCCTCACCTCCGTCTCCAGGAGGCCACTGTAGGCGGGGTTGGCTGTGCTCCTTCTCTTCCGCTCTTGGCGCTTGCTCTGGATTTCTAGAAAGACAGATGCGGAGTCACTGGGGCCTCCTGCCCCGAGCCCACAGGCATTCTGCAGAAGCGCTGGACACCACCTCCCGGGTTCATTGTCTCTTGTCTGCCCAGCTTCTGCACCCCGGGTGGCCCGGCAGGTTGGCCATGCGTGGTGACGGCTGAAGGAGGCAGTGGCTGAAGAAGCACAGGGTCCATGTCATCCCTGGCCTTGCATCTCCCCTGGGAGCCAGGACACAGAGCCTGGTGGAGCCGTGGACTGAGAGCAAATCGCATAGCCCAGGGCCTCCTGCTGAAGGCTGGTGTCGGCCCTGGGTGAACCGGGCCCCACGGTGTCCCTCTCCCGCTCCTGTGTCTGCCTTTCCTCTGTTTCTCACGGCAACTGCTGCTGCGTGTGCTGCTGACCCGACTCCCTGACTGCCCTCTCGGCCGTTTCCCTGGCAGTCCCCACACCGCTCCCTCCCGCACGGCGCCTCGGCCCCGTGGTTGAAGAGTCAAGTGGACAGAGGCTCAGGGCCCGGAGGCATCTCCTAAGGCAGGCGCCCCTGAAAGTCGGAGCGTCCACAGTGCAGTGGCACCCACGACACAGTTTTCAGGGGCCGTTCGGAAACAGCACGACAGCGGGGAGGGGACTCTCGGGAGACTTGCTGAGTGAGGCGAGTCGGAAGGACAAAGACCACTTCTGGAGGCCTCATCCATCTTCGGAACGCAGAGAAACGAAAACAAACCTAGCGGTGACAGACAGAGAAGCTGCGGCCAGGGGGCGGGGCCAGGCGGGCCAGGGCGGGGCCGGGGCGGGGCCAGGCGGGCCGGGGGCGGGGCCACAGCCACATGTTGGTTACTTTTTATTTCATTAACTTATTACTTGCTTCTCCCCTTTTTGTTGCTTTTCTTTGACTTACACGAGTTTTCTTTTAATACCCAATAAGACCAAAATAAAAACATTTTTAAGAGAGACAATGGGCTTAAAATGGGAAAGATGGACCTACTAAAGCATCTTCACACGCACGTGCACACGCACACACACGGCCGCATCCCCCAGCTCCCAGTTGCTCGCCAGGGACGCGAGGCCTCCGACGGGCCCGAGGGCCATTCCCACCCGGGCCGCATCACGTGGAGGCGGACAGGCAGCTGAGGAGAGCAGGCGAGCTGGCTCTCACCCGTCCTAACAGGACGCAGCTGGGCCGCGCGGACAGCACCCGCCCCGCCCGCGGAGGTGAGCAGGCCGCACAGGTGGGGCTTCCCCACAGGCTGGCTCAGGGAGCCGCGGTCTGGAAGGCTGGGCCGTGTCCCCGACCCTCCCCGCCACCCGGGCACATGCTGGGCCCTGGGATGCGAGGCAGGTCCCAAGGAAGGACCTGGGTGACCTCCTGACCCCACTGCTTGGGGTAAGGCTTGGGGGACTGTGGCCTTAACCTCCCTGGGCCTCCTTGCCCAGCCGTGAGGGCGGGGCCCTGACCTCGGCTTCAAGGCTAGGTGGCTGGCACACAGCAGTTACTCCCTTCCTTTCCTCACTTCAGAGAAGGAAAAGCACGTACGTCCTCCTGCCTGTTCGGATTGCCTGGCTGGGGGCTTTCACCTTACAACACGCGGTCAGCGGGCAGGTCGGAGTCCTGGCAAGCTCTGGTCGGGCCTCAGGAGACCAGGATTCCAGCCTGGGCCTGACATGAGGGGCTGTATGACCCTGGGCAAGCGATACAACTTCTCTGGTCTCTGTTTCCCCACCTGTTTGCCCTGTGTTCTAGTGCTAGGAGTCTCTGATCGTGGTCTCACGTGGGACTGGTCTTCTCAGGAAGACAAAGCACCAGCCGTCTGCTCAGCAAAGGTATGTTCTGATTTCAGCGGCGCATTTGGGCAGACAGAGCCCCGAGGTCAGCTGGAGAACGGGGGCCAGGCTAAGACTCATGCTGGGCCTCACTGGGCACCCGGCACCTGGTGCTTTCAATCCCACTTCACAGCAGAAACCGAGGAGATGCTGAGTAATCTGCCTCATCTGAGACATGAGTGGACAGCAGGGCCAGGCTGGCTCCATGTCCCCCTGATCACGTCACCGTGGGGCCTGGAGTTTGGAACTGGGGGCCACTGGATGACCCACTGAAACAGAAATGCACCCATGTGCGTGGAAACTGCCGCGGGGCCAGGGAGAGCGGGGTGGGTGTCACTGTCTTCGATGACAGCCTCCCAGGACATAGTTCCCACCTGAGACCACTGCCCGCTGAGGGCCCAGCTGCCCCGTCCTGCCCTTACCTTCCAGGTGCTCTGTGGTGACCAGGCCCAGCGCTACCATGAAGGCGATTTTCTGCGGGAAGGAAACAGAAGTGTTAAGGCAGCTTCCGACACGCATTCTCTCAACAAGCCCTGTGAACACCTGCCGGGCTGGCTTATCCGGCCTGCATTTGCTAGGTGGTCACCTGATGTCCGCTGGCCCCATTCGGGGCCCCCGTGACGTTTATTCGTCATGTCTCCTGACATGACGCCCCCCTTGGCAGTCACCACTGCTGGGAATGTCCGTTTCTGGTGCCCGGATGTTGCAACCGGAGCCCAGCAGATTCCGCATCCGCCCCCTCGGGCGGGACTCGCCTGATGTCGCCTCGCGGGCAGACAGGAGTGTCCTGTCATGACACAGAGGACGAGCCCCGCAGCCACTGCAGTGCGCAGGCCGTCCTGGGCGGTCCCCACGAGGTGGTCTTGCCCACCCGTCAGGGTGTCAGATGCCCCACACAGGGTCCATTTCCCCAGGCAGTGTCCTCTCTGGGGGAAGCCCCTGCACGGCCCACCTCAGGCTTCTACTGACCACGCCGGACGACAGAGCTACGCGTCGCAGAATCTTCCTTCTCTTCTGCAGCGTTTGGGTTCTCGAATCTTGCGAGACTCTAGCTTATAAAGTAAACTGCCAGTTTTATTTGACACCTAAAGTTCCACTTAAATTTGACCCATCTGGCACCTGCCCTGTTGGGGAGGGTGTGGAGCGGGGGTTACTTGTTCCTACGTGGCTACTCATCTGCCCAGTCCCTTTTACTAGAATTCCGTCTCGACTGCTCACTGATGTCGGAACCACTGTAGCTGCATCGTTATCATCTAGGTGTGTGTGTCCACACGCAGCTGGACTGTTTCTGTGCCCTAAACCTGCCTCTAGCCAGGAGCGGCCCAGCTGTCCGCTGGATTAGAGCCCTTTCCCCGTCTTTCCTGTCGTGAGTTTCTTGGTTCCTCTGGCTCCATTTTTCACGTGTGTTTAGAAACAGCTTAGGCAGCTCCGAGAAGGAGGGAACCATCTGGTGCATATTGACTAGGCTGGTGTTCAAATGACAAACTAACTCGGGGCACAATGACAGCTTTATAGCAGTCGCTTCTCCTACTCGAAACCACGGTGTGTCTTCCAGGGTCTAAAACTTTTGCTCAAGTAGCTTGATTCTTTTTCGCATGTTTCTTTGTGACTTAATCTCTTTGTGGCAGTTGTCCACGCGTCGTCCTAGAGCAGCGAACGGGTCCCTCTAACGACCCCTGGATGTTTCACCACGCGCGCCGCCAGGCCAGGCTTTCTACCGCCCACATCGCTTCTCTTTATCACCGCAAATAGTGACGCTCTCCCGCCCTCCCCGTTTTCACTGCGCTCAAAACCAGTCCTGCTCCAAGTACCAGCTTGAAATGACGTCTCTCAGTGTCTAAGTCCCCAGTACACACAACCCAGGCGCGTCTTCCACGTCCCTGCCTTCCCCTCTCATCTGCCCTAGACAACTGTGCTCACGATCACAGCGCTGCTGCAGAACTGTCCCGACACCCTCACCCGTGTCAGCTGTATTCGACGGTGAAATTCACGTGAGGCTCAACATGGGTGCCGAAGGCGTCCCACCTGTCTTGGCTGACCGGGGCTGGAGCCAGTGAGGCTCGGGGCAGCTCACATGCACCCTTGCACTTGCAGGGGGGCTTCTGACCCCTGGAGGATGTGCGGGCTCTGTCTGCAGCCTGCGGCGCTGCGTGTCATGCAGTCAGCACCCTCGCAACGCTGCTCCCAGGGGCAGCACCTCCTGAGTCCAGACAGACGCACGTTTTACCTGTAGTTGTCACCATGTCACCAACACAGAACGCTGGGCTCTGGCTCCCAGGCCCCCCACCCCGCAACGGGGCTGTCTGTACCCGGGCTGCACGTCAGAAGCCTCTGACGACTTTTGCCCTGATGCCCTGGATCCTCCAGTTTCATGAAGAGCCAGTGACTTTCCTGGGCTGTGTCTCCAAGTTGGCCATCCCCGCGGGCACGCAGGCCAACGTCCCCTGGCACCTAGCATGCCCTTCAACATGCTTTTTGACTCACATTTAAATCTTAGTGAAGCGTCACACCAGGAAAAGGAAGACCCCTAAACTCGACCCCTAAGCGTGTCCCCTCTGGTGCAGGACGGGGAAAGGACGAGGTGGCACAGAGCTGCTGGAAAGGGAATTCTGGGAGCCAGCAGCTGCAGACAATCACCACCCGTTCTGGCTGCAGGCTGGTGCCCAGGCTGCGCCCTCCTCCTGGGCCGTGTCGGCCTGGCGCGGCGGAATCCTCGGGCCCCCGTCCGGCTCACCGGCTCATCTGGGAAGGCTGGGCTGGGGGACACTAGGAGCACGTGTGCATTTGAGGACAAAGACAGGAGACAGGCGCTAGCCGCCCACCACGTCACAGCCACACTCATGTCACCTCGGGATGAGAGGCACGTTCCACGTCAGCGAAACTGCCCATCATCCTGGTTTTCTTCTCTGAAGCCTCCAGCTACACTTCTGTCGTGTCTTCGTGGTGGATCTTCTACAGGTGTCACTCGTTCCTCCTTTTTCACTTCAGGCATGTTCCTCACTTCTTCCTGTGTCCCTGCCTTTTCTGTTGTGTTGACGGTGCCCTGGGCTCATCCATTAGGTGTCTATTTCTGTGACCGGTTTTCCCCTCAATAGTTAAGTTCATCCTGCATTGTCTCTGGCCAGTGAGCATCTCCTCCCTTTGTAGCTCCCTTCTCAGCGGAGATGACGTTTTCATGAATTCACGGTACGACGCTGATCTTTTTCTAGTGCGTATCCAGGATCATATGGCAAAAATGGCCTCTCTTTCCCGTGTTTTCCTTCTGACGTCATTGTATCAGTCAGGCCAGACTTTGTGGACCACCAGGGGACGTGGGGAGGGACCACAGACCCACCGGCTTCTCCTGGCTGAACAGACTTCGTTCTTCAAACATGGGCCCTCGGTGGGATTCTCTTCAATCCTCTGTCCCTCAAACAAGGTCAGCGAGGGACGGTGGCCCCTCCCCTGGCCCTGCAGCCATCTCCAGGAGGCAGCTTCAGCTGGCACTTCCAGGCCAGCCAGCACCAGACACTCCCTCGTCCTCCACTTTCCCGGTTCCCCCCACACAGTCCCCGTCCAGCCTGTCTGACTCCAGGCAGCTCACAGGCACCCTTCCGGCTGCACCTGCAGGTGGGCCCTGACCCCTGGGGGACGTGCAGGCTCTTGTCTGCGGCCTGTGGTGCTCGGGACCCGGCTGCCGCCCACCACACTGGCGGCTCCCCGGTGTGTAGATTCTCTGGGCCAGCTTGACATTCATGAAATTTTTTAAAAAACCACCACCACGCTTTCTCATTGCTAGGTCTTTCTTGGTTTTGCAGGATGTCCCAGGTGAGGTTCAGTTCTAAGTCCTCATCCTGTTTGTACCAGAAACTCAGGCAAATCACATGCTCAGCTTGGTCCCTTCATTTCTGACATGTGCTCAAACTCCGACTGCTCTGTGAGTGTGTCCAGTTTCTCTTATAATTTGGTCACCTATTTATGTACCTTTTTTTTTTTTTTTTTTTAAGAAGACATGCAGGTAGGAATGAAGGTGAGCAGAGGAAGGCAGGCAGGGAGAGAGGAGGAGGAATGACTGTTTCATTCAGCTGTGCATGCTGATGGCTGCCACCGGCTCTGGGAGGTGAGCTGGGTCCCTGGGATGCACAGGGGCTGCGCTGAGCCTCCACCAGGGCGCCCTATTCATGTATCTTGAAACAATGTTGCATGTGAGTTTGGACTGTTAAACTGTCTCAGCAGCTGTTCTTTTAGTGTGTACAGCTTCTTCCTTTCTGTGGTTTTATTTATTCTGTGACTGTATTTAGGTATGCATCTGACAAGCAGCATAAACTGGATTTTTAGGTCTGTTTTCTATTTCTCTTCCTCAGAGTAGGGACTTATTTGCATCAACTGAGACTGCTTATCTATTTGGATTATTTCCTGTTATTTGGCATTTTCAGTTTTTCATCCTTTCTTTTTTTTTTTTTTTTTTTTTTAAAGGAAAGGTGCAGGAATGAAGGCGAGTAGGCAGGCAGGGAGAGAAGGAAGAAGCATCTTTTTTTTCTTTTTTATTTATTTGTTCACACTAGTTGTTTCCCCCCGGACCCGGGATTCAAAACCAGGGACATGTGGCCTGCACTTTGTTGGAGGCGACTGACTAACCACTACTCTACCAGGTCACGCCTCGTCCTTCCTTTTGATCTCATTTCCTGTCTTCTTGAAGAAAAAAATTCCTCTCACTTCCTTTTCTCTGCTGATTTGACAATGGCCATTATAGGTGGCATCTTATTCCTTTGGTGATTAGTCTGAATGTTATGAGCGCGTTTTTCAAAAAGCCTTTTTCTAATTAAGTCAAAGGGTGACTCAATAATTCTTTTCCCCGCAACACAGCACTGCCCCACCCGAATCGAACTCCATCGAAAGCACTGCCGTTGGCCAGCTTGCTGCTGTGGCCCAGAGTTTTCTCTTCGCCTGTCTTGACAGGCACCACCAGGTAACCCTGCGTCAACGCTTCTGTCGATGTTAACCCTTCACCCCAGCTTCTGTGCTTTTCTTCCATCCACTGACCTCCCCGAGTTCCTCTCCTCCTGCTGAAGCACAAAGCTTTCAGCGCTGGTATGCGGGCAAGAAAACTCTCCGACGCTGTGTCCGTATGTCTTTATTTGGCCCTTGCTCCTGAAACACGTGGCCCTGGGAATAAACTGAGTCGGCGTCTCTCTCTGCTCTGCGGCTGGAGCTACAGCTCGTCCGTCACCCTTGGGCAGCCCGCTTTACCCGGGGAGTCTGTGTTCCTTCACCGCGGCTTCCTCGCCTTCCAGACATACTTTCAATGATTTTGAGTCAACTTTTGATCTAAAGAGCACAGCAGTGCTCTTCAGTTCCAGAAGACCATTTTAGCTTCCGCTCTTCGATGACGGCTCTGTCTTCCTTCCTGTGCCGAGATCACTTTCACCCTCCCTGCCGCCTTCTCGCACGCACACAGGTGAGTGCCCACACACGTGCACACACGCGCACACATCTTTGTATCTCTGAGCTCCATCCCCGGTGTCACAGACCACAGCACTAATGCTCTCTGTTCACCTTATCTCACAGGGTTTTCGAAAACTTTTCAACCATCACTATGTCTTTGATGACCAGCTTTGCAAAGAATTTTTTTATTCATCTGGTCTTTATTTTGGGGGCTTCTCTGGCTGCACGCAGTCCTCGTTTCAAGTGGCTGTCATTCCTGTTTTGAAAACTTCCTGGAGTATCCAAAACTTAACTTATTTAAATGTCATTGCTAGAAGGTTCTGCGCAGTTCGCTGCATCTTGGATAAAGCCAGGCTCCCAATCTTGATTGTACCGGCATTTTTGCAGATCTCCGAATTCCGTCCATGGACTCACTTGGGGCACAGCTGCTCTTCCCCACGCACTTCCTTTTTCTCCCTGGCTCCCTCTTGCTCACCCATCCTGCGCGACACATGTGCAGTCGCCCCTCCCCGGCACCGGACAACGAGCAGAGCCCTCACTGCCCCGCAGGACTCTGACTCTGCGAACGCATGGCCCACGTGCGCTGCCCCTCCCGCTCACCCTCAACTGATTGGGAACCAGCGGCCCAAACCAGAGCCATCGGTCCTGCTTGCATCTCTGGGCTGCGGTGACACCCAGCTGCCTCTTGACCTTCTCTCGTTCTCTGTGGCTCCAGGGCTGCCGCCGAGGACCACATCCAGTGAGGGCTCGGTGCCCCTCGTGGAGTGTGCCCCGATGGGTTTAGAGGGGAGGAACGCGGTTACAAGTTACTGAAGATCCCTCCAGGCGCAGGGTGAGCACAGGGTGCTCCCATTTAGTGAAAGTCCAGAGTCCGGGGATAGACATGGAAGGAACAGAGCTGCAGTGACAGGGACAGAGGGATGGTTGGAGCATTGGGCCGCCGTCAGGCTTGCGCGGGGCCTCTGGCTGCCCCTCTGTGGGGCACACGCTGACTGGAGGGTGGCCAGCTCTGTCTGCTGCTGCTGAGGCCAGATGATAGGTGGCCTCAGCTGTCCTAAAGAAGGTGTGGACTTGGGGACAAAAGGAGCAGACAAGCCGTGGGCTCAAACCAGGAGCAGGCTCGGTGTGGGCTCCATGTGTGGCCCAGTGACCGTGAACATGGCTGGCCTCTCTGAGCTGCAGCATCCTAGCTGCGAACCGAGCCCTGGGACTCCGCTCCTTCCCAGAGCATCTGCCCTGTGATCGCACGTCACGCCAACTGTGGTGTCTTAGACACGCCCGGCTCTGAGCCACGGTCCCCAGGTCACTTCGTTCCACTACGGGGCATCCTGGCAACTTCAGAAAAGCCACAATGACTGCAGCCAGGGGCCCGGCCTCCGTCGGCTGCTCTGCGGAGTTTTCTTTGCCTGCGCTGTGTCACCTGCGCCGTGCGGACTCATGTAAAAGCCAGCCGCCATCTAGAACAAGGAGGACCTGCGGGTTGCAGAAAGCTGAAGTCGGCGGTCAGAGCCTGGTGGGCTCAGGGTCTCAAATTCCTCGTTTGACCTTGAGCAAGCGAGACGTCTGCTCTGAGCCAGTCTGCACATCCTAAAGCAGGGGACCCATCTCCGTGGGGAACGTAGAGGCTGTGACCCTGGACGGAGGGCCAGGCAGTGTCCTCAGGATTAAGGGGTGGCCAGGCAGTCAACAGAAGCTCAAATGGGCCCTACAGAGACGCCCTGGGCCTGTCCTGGAGGGGCCCGTACTCCGGGGAGACGAGCACCGATGACTGACGCCCATCCTGACTCTGGAAAGAGGCTCTGTCAGGTCAGACACATCCAAACATCAAACCAAATCCACAGGGGGGCAGAGGCGAGGGCAGACTTGGGGAAGCGATGTGAAACTGGAAGACCTGGCCCAGCCGGGCTAGCAGAGCTGGGTCACAAACTCGCCTGCAAGCAACCAGTGGCCAGACAAGGAGGGATGCGGCAGCAGTGACATGGGGCACCGACCCTCCGGAACCTGGAAGTGCAGGGCCCTGGGTGGGGTGCCCCCGGGACCCTTCTACACTGATCATTGCTACTCGGAGGAAAGGCTGGGAGCTGCTTGTGGGGGAACCAGGAAAGGAAGAGACCCCGGATGGGACAGCCTCGCCATGTCTATCCCAAGCAGTTCCCGTTGACCCCAAGCCTGCCCCTCAGGGTGACCAAGGCAGGGTGACCAGCACAGGGCTGAGGGCCACAGGTTCTGGGGCCAGACTGCCCAGGTGCCACCTCCAGCTCTGCTGGACATCGGGCCTCAGTGACCCCCTCTGAACAAGGGGTCAGCAGAAGGTGACCCACACTAAGCCAGCAGGAAATAATCTTCTTGGTCACGTTCGTGATTGACAGCTGCTGACACATGTCTTACGGGCCCGAGAGCTACTGTGTTCCTGCCTACGATGTCCACAAGCCGCTCTGGGCGCGGCTGAACTAATGTCCCTTCAGTCCCACCGCTGGGCAACCAGGCACCAGGCTGGCCTCACTGGCCCAGAAGGCCCGACGCAGACGCATAGGGCTGTGGCCCCAGGCTGGGCCACCAGTGCCCCGGAGGCACCGTGATAGTCGAGCCTCGCCGATGCCAACTGCTTCCCTACAGAAAACCCACATCCCCCGCAGCGGGCAGGGCTCCCTCGGGCGCCACCAGGGGTGTGTCTGGGGCATCGCTGCCCTGGCCCGGCGTCTGTGCAGCAGAACTCCTGGTCCTCTTTTAAGAGAAACTTTAATAAAGATTTTTCCCCCAGGACATGTTTAATCTCAAGTTCTATTTAAGTCATTACACGTGTTTACACTAATTATGTACTTAGACATAATTATACTAATTGTATAAATGCACAATAACCCACTAAGATATGCTTTGAAAGAACAAAGAGAAGTCGCCCAGAGAACCCTCCTTCATGCTGAGGGGGCAACGAACCCCAGGGGGTGGGGGCACAGGTGCTTGTGGGGGCCTGGGGCCGCGCCGACCCTGTCCCGCCCTGCTCACCCGCTGTCCGGGAGTGGACGCGACTGTCCACTAAAACTGGGCCTGGGCCACAGACGGGCCTGGGTTCCATCTCCGCCTTCCTAAGTGGTCAGCGCTGAATCCCAGCAGGCTGTTAGGACGGGTCGAACGACAGTGCTTGAGCCGCTCTCCTACCCAAGGGTATTCTATGGCTCCCTACTGCCCAAGGAACAAAGTCCCACCTTGTCGGCCTGCCCACAGATCTGACTCAGCAGAAATACTCAAGCACAAGGCACCTGCGGTCCAAACGGAGCAGTGACTCCCCTGGGGTGCCGGTGCCGTCCCCCTTCCATGCGCCCCAGGCAGGCCCCGCCACCTGGCCTGCCACTCACCCCTCCGCTGCCCCGTCCCTGCTGACCATGCCCCTCCTGCCCCCAGTCCCTCCAGGACCTCAGACAACAGCTGACAGTTTAACTCGGGTCCCAGAGAGCGGCCCTGCTGTGTCTGCCGGGACAGGACTTCCCACCTTGGTGTCCCCGTCCTCAGCTCAGCAGGGAACGATGGCAGGGATGGCGGGCTGACACGGAGCTGATGCTGATGGCCCCGAGGGTCACAAGGGCCACATGAACGGGGACCCACAGGGAGGAAAACGCAGGTGGACACACGGGAAACGGCCCAGAGGAAGACATGGGCCCCACATGGTCAGGGAACAGTTGCGACAGACACCAGGAACGTCTGTGCTGAAAGCAAGTGTGGTGAGGTGCGCCGACCCCGGTCGGGGGTGCTGAGACCCCCTTCGGCTGGGACAGGGCAGGCGGCACGCTGGCCACTCGTCCAGGGACAGCAGTGTCCAGGGTGGCCTGAAGGCAGCCCTGGCTCCTCCCGAGGGAGGCAGAGTGAGTGTTTACACGCAGCTCCACAGGAGAGGCCCAGTTCCTGAAGGTGCCCCAGGAACTGCCTGCTCTCTGCCCCCACTGCCCTCACTGCCCGCAGAGACAAAGGTTGAGACCTCGCCCGCCGGCAGGTCCCCCCCCAGAGCCCCCACTGCACAAGGGCTTGCTGGCCGATCGCACAGAGGCTGCCCCCTATACCCCAGCACCCCTGCACCCCAGCCCTTGCCCTGCAGCCCGAGCAGGGCCTGGCCACCTACCTCGGGGTTCTCCTGGCTTGGGGGCCGGTCTTCCTTCTTTTTGGTGGCCTGAGCTCCCTGAGACGGCGCTTCCGTGGGCGGCCGTGACTCCACCGTGCTCTCGGGCTGCGTCTGCACTTGAGGCTGAAGGATGATGACCTGGAGGAAGTGGGGTGGAGGCCCTTTGTCTCTGCCCCAGAAGGGCCCCGAACAGCGGACCACAGAGGAGCAAGCGGGTCCACCTGCACAGTGACGAAGGTCTGCGCCACAGACCGGCCACCAAGAGCCCGGTGGGCCCGACTCCACCCTGCACACCCTCTGCCCAGTTGTGCGGCCTCGGGTGGTCACTGCCCCTCTGAACTTAGCTACCTCTCAGTGAAACCTCCCTCCAGCAGGAGCAGGGGCGAGAGGCTGGTTTCTTAATTCCCGCTTTAAATGCAGGTAAACTGAGGCAGAGAGGACTCAGATGGGCCCTGTCTGAGATCACCGGGTTAGGGAACAGGGGTGGGCACTGTCCCTGGGTCTGGCTGTGCTGCCTGGTCCGCCGACTCCCACCGGCCCCCATCCTGCCCCCACCCGACGTGTCTGAAGCCCTCAGGTCTGACCTGGGGCGGGAGCCAGTGGCAGCACCGAGATCTTACTTTACTCCCTCCCGGAGGTGCAGGGGAAATGCTGGGGGAGTGTGAAGTGGGCTCCAGACCCCACTGGCCTGGCCAGAGCGGCCCCATTCAGCCTGTCATCCCTGGAGTCAGAGTTGTCATCATCAGAGAGTTGAAGGCTGAGAAGTCCAAAACTGACCTCCGATCCCAAGCTCCCCCGGGCCAAATCCTCCATCTAAGGCCCAATTACGTCATTTATTTTTTTGGACAGGAACTTGGGCAGCATTATCTTCTATGGATTCAGGGCAAAGGAACTGGCAGGAGCAGCCAGGAAGGGTCCGGCCTGCTCCAGGAATAACATACACTTGTAACTTGTCTCTCCCCGAGAACATGAGGCCACCATATTATGGATTTGTGGGCGCAAGGAGAACCTGAGTCCATTTTTCTGCTCCAGGAGAAACTTGCTGCACTATGCATCACAGTTTTTAAATCCGAGAATTCTCTGAGTAGAAAAACAAAAATGCCGCCTTTCATGTTCCTAGAAAACATTAAGATCTGCAGTAGAAAAAAGGCAAAGAAAGCTCTCAAATGAACTGCCGAGGAGACAGCATTCTTGAAAAGCGTGGGAAGAGCGTTTCAGCTTAACGACAGCCAAAGGGACGTGACTTTCAGCAAGGAGCATCTGCTGGCTCTGGTCAAACGAGCCATCGGTGCTCACGTGACAGCACTGAGTGCCAGGGAGGCCAGTCGGGCAGACACGCCCTCTGGTGCTGTCCCGGGGGCCACACGGCCTCACGGGAACCTGCCACCCAGCGCGGCCCGGCCCGCAAGACAGCCTGAGACTTCAAGAAGCTGGGGCACGTGACGGGGTGGGGAGCGACTGAAGGCACATCTGTCTAGAAATGGGCATGTGAGGTAAGGTTGCTAGAAAGTGGAGTCTCGACATTCGGGCAGGAAGGGACACTGGCCATCAGAGAGAGGGGGGGCGCCTGGGGGACCCTGAGTGGGGACGGGGGGAGGCCCCAAGAGAGGAAACAGCATCTGCTCTGCTGCAGCCCTGATGCCTCCCGTGGCACCTGGAGGCCCAAGGGAGCTCGTGACTCCCTAACTCCAGCAGCGGAGACGCCCAAAGCAGCAGGCTCTCGACCCGTTGCCAGGTGGCCAGGCATTCACGAGTAGGTAGTTGGTGAAGCAATAAAGAACTGCATCCTCCGAGTTTCTGGTTCATTCTGCCAGTCTTTCATACCCTTATTTATCCCCCTGCGCCCCACCCTTCACCCAGTCACCGGCTCGGCTGCTCGCTCATCTGTCCGCCACTCATCCATCACTGCTGTTGGCCGTCCACTGCCCGACTTGTCCGCCAGGCTCCCCGGTGCCCTGTGCGCGTGCGCATCCGAGGGTGTGTGCCTCAGCATGTGCGCATGTGTTCATACTTCCATGTGTGCGCATGAGCTACGTGCATGTGTGCACTCACCTCCGCGCGTGTGCTCTCACCCCGCGCGTGTGCTCTCACCCCGCGCGTGTGCTCTCACCTCCGCGCGTGTGCTCTCACCCCGCGCGTGTGCTCTCACCTCGCGTGCGTGTGCTCTCACCCCGCGCGTGTGCTCTCACCTCCGCGTGAGGGCTCTCACCCCGCGCGTGTGCTCTCACCTCCGCGTGAGGGCTCTCACCCCGCGCGTGTGCTCTCACCTCCGCGTGAGGGCTCTCACCCCGCGCGTGTGCTCTCACCTCCGCGCGTGTGCATGTCACACGTCGGTGTGATTCTGCATGATGCCTCCGCCACGTGCGCTCACCTTGCTGTCGGCACTGATGAGGAGGGGCTGCACTTTGATGCTCTCGCTGACCACGGACACGGCGGTGCTGGAGGCGATGGCGGCATTGCTGGGGGCAGTAGAGATGATGGCGTAGGCCACCCCGGCGCTGCTCAGGGGAGAGGCGATGGCGGCTGGGTCGGCGAGGGCCTGGGCCTGGCTGCCGGGCGTTGGCACATGGCAGACGGTGTTGTTGGCGGTGGGGAGGGCTGGGCTGGGGTTCTTCACGCTGACCGCGGTGGCCTTCTGGAACGTTGCGGGCTGCTTGGGTGGCCGGTCCCGGCCTGGGGTGACGGGGAGGCTGTCTGGAATCAGAGTCTTTGGCCTAACCTGGGAGGAAGGGACAGACACACAGTCAGACAGACACACACGCAGCTGGGGTCGGACGGTCACGGTGGAGGGGCCGCAGTGCCGAGCCTGGGACTCGGCGACGTCCCACGGGGAACAGCGGCAGAGGACGCCTGCCCCGGGGACCCGTGTGGCCTGGGCATCCACCTCGTCTGTGCCATGTGGGCAATGGGACCCACAGCTGGGACAGCAGAGAAAACACAAACTGCCTGAGGGCCAGCTGTCCCGGCTTCCCGGCACCAGCACTCCTGCGACCAGGAGAGGGTCTCACGCCAACCCGAGGTCCGTGCAGGCCTCGCCCCGAGATTCAGAGACGGCTGCGAGCAGGGAGGACCTGCCGGGAGCCCCTGGGCTGCGCCATGGAGCAGGCACTTTTCTGCAGACAGGCAGAGCTCAGGGCGGGGGCCCAAGAACAGCGCTGGGACTCTGCCAGCCACCTGGTGTCCCCGCAGTATGCGCTGGCCCCTCCTGCCTGGGGCCAAGCTCCTGCTCCGCCCTGACACCCGTGGTCAGCGCCTGTGGTCCCCAGACGGCAGGCTCAAAGTCCAACACAAACACGGGCGCGGACGTGAGAAACCACAGACCGCGTCCCTCGGGGGCCGTGCCAGCCCGCGGCTGCAGACGGCCGCCAGCCCGGGAGCCACTGGCCTCTCCTCCAGAGGCCGGGGTGGGGCGACGTGAGGGGTGGCCTCCACTTACACCAGGGCCACGCAGGTCGGTCGAGTCTCCTGAGTGGGCGAGGTTTGCCCCCGCGCCCGCACCCACCACAGCTGGCGCCACGTGGCAGCCTCCGAACAGAGTGGAGCCAGGCCGCAGCGCTGCAGGCTGAACAGCTCAGCCAGGCGTTCGGGGTGTGGTCCAAATACGGGGACCTCCTGCCCAGAGAAACACACCGGGGGGTGGGGAAGGGCCCCCCAACACCCTCCCGTTCCACCTTATAGCCGGTGCCATCAGATTTGCATGTGGGTCTGGGCCTCGGCCTCCAGGGGTCCCGGGCACATCCGTGCCCCACCCCGTCTCTGCGCCTGGGGCCGGGCCCATCGCGGTTGCCGACCCTGCTCCCACAGGGCTCCCTGCAATCGCACTGGACCAGGTGGCTCCGGCACTTGTGGTCTGAGCTGGACCTTCTGGAGGCCAGTGTGTCAATGAGTCACAGCAGGTCCAGATATTTGCAGGGGAGGACAGCGAGGACAAACGGGGAGAGAGAGGAGTGCCAGAGCACCGAGCGGGGAGGAACAATGTCGTGGGGTGCAGGGGCTGATGGCGCGCAACAAACTGAGGACGTGAGTGCGCGTGTGTACGTGTGTGTACGTGTGTGCACGTGTGCACATGTGTGCATGCAAGCGAGCAGGGAAGGGCCTCAGGCTCCAGCAGAGGGGGCACGCGGGAGTGAGAACCAGGACAGCAGCACCAAGCTTGACCAGAGCCTCCCTGCACCCTACACTGACCCTCCCTTGCTCATAGCTCCCGGAGGCCAGCAGGGCTGGACGAGGAAGCTCAGCTATATGGTCTGACACCTGGGACCCCAAAGAGCCCCGCTGATTACTGATAGCTCCACCTCTGCCGGCTCTGCCGCCCCCAGTGCTGGGAGCAGCACACCAGCCCTGCCTCCATCTGTGCCCTGTGCCCTGTGCTCACCCATCCCTCCCCTGGGGCCTGCCTCCACCTCGGCCGGCCAGCACCTCCTGCCCCGAGTCCTGCTCTGGGAAGCCCCTCCACCCCAAGGCTGGCTACTAGCCCCCTCAGGATGCCCCCCGGTCCTGTGAATGCCCGGGTTCAAAGTGTCTGTGTCCTTGTCTGTCCTCCCGCCCAAACCTGACCACCTCTCAGGGGCAGAACCTGTTGGATTCAGCACAGGTGGTCACTTGGCGAAGGATGCCACAAGGCCCGGGCCGGGGGCAGTGGCTCCTCACCATCCAGCCCCACAGGCCCCAAAGCGGGAGCAGCTGTCTTCACTTTGGTCAGACATGGCACACACGGCAGGAGCCGACAGAGCTGTGCATCGGTTAATGCCAGCAAGTCTGCTCCGTGGCTGTGACGGCCTTGTGCCATCTGGCTCAGGCCTTGCAGCCACTGCCGGAAGGTGAAGAGGCCCGGGGACCTGTGTGCGGTGGGAGGGGCCCAGCGTCTGTGCTGCTGCCCACAATCAGCTCGTAAAGAGGCTCTCAAACGCCTTTGACCAAGACCAGTCCAGAAACGAACTGCTCAAGAAACAAGGTTCTCAAAGCATCCAGGTTTTGTCTGTGTGTTCTGGTCCAGCCTCACTTATTCCAGCAAACATGCTGGTCAGAGCCCACTGTGCTGACCTTGTGACTCCGCACGGCAGGAAAGGCCGGGTATGACGGAGGCGGCTCCTCGGAAGCACGACAGAGCAGGGACGGAAGGGACACCAGACGCGCGGTCCAGCCCGGCTCAGCGCCCACCTTCACCCAGCGCTGTGGGGCGGGGGCAGACGGGACTCCGGGACCCGCGGGCTGCTCACCTGAGGTAGCACAGCCGCTCCTTGCCCGGCCAACCTCTGCAAGGAGCTGACCTGAGGACCCGTGACAGGCACTGCTGTGATGGCTCCCAGCGCCTGGAAGACAGAGGAGGGTGAGACCGGACAGCCTGGCCTAGCGGGACAGCCTGGCCGAGTGGGGACAGTCAATCCTGTGTGTCCCTTTCCGGTAGGAGCTTTTCATCATAAAGTCATGTACACTCGTGCAAGAAAATGTGGAAAATGAAGAACAGCACTGCCCCAAAGTCCATCCCCTTGTCCCACGCCAGCTTCTACAAAGGGTTTTCTGTGGCCAGACACAGAGCTCTGCAGCTGGCGTTCTGCTGTCTCTCGAGGAGACGGAGCTTTTCCCGTGTGGCTGCACGTCCTCACGAACCGCACCTTCAACACTGTGCTTCCGCAGACACGGCGCGAGACCCTCCTCTTAGAATGCGCTTCTGCCTCCTTGCTCCCTGCCGGCCTACACTTTCCTTTCACACGCTCACCCACTCTCACTCTCACACACACACACGCTCACCCACACATCAATACACTCACACACACACACACACACGCTCACCCACTCTCACTCTCACTCACACACATGCACTCACCCACTCTCACTCACATACTCACACATCAATACACTCACATAAACACACACGAAGACACTCATAAACACACACACACACACACACACACACACACACGGAAGGGGAGACCTCTGAAGGGGCTCATGCTCACTCTCGAGTCTGGTGACGTCCTTTGCTCGGTGACAGACAGGCACCCCTCCCCAGGGACGGGTCTCAGGGTGGCAGAGCTGCAGCTCCTGATTGTGCTGGACGCTGCCCCCACCGCTGGAGTTTGCTGCTTGCCCCCCAAGGGCAAAACTCAAGCTCAAGTCCTTCAAGCAAACTCTCTGCCGGAGCCAAACACCCGCCTTTAACTACGGGATCACCGCGACACCCGTGGGGATAGAGCCTCCTCTGTGCTGCGGAGAGCCCTAGCGAGGCCAGTCACCGGGTCAGGGAGTCCCTGACCAGGGTGCCAGGTGGGCGGCGCTGAGAGGCACCCCGGCGCTGCCCCACGCCCATGTCTTAGGATTCTATCCATCTTCTGTGAAGGGATGAGTCTGGATGCTCTACCCTTCCCGCCACCACTCCAGCTGGTTTGTTGTGTCACCTGTGGGGACATTGGCCTCAGGTCGCGGGCCCAGACCTGTTCAGGCAGGAACATAAGGTGCTCTGCTTCCCTGTGGGCCTGTGTTCCCCCAACAGCGAGAAGCCTGAGGAGCTGGAGAGCAGGCAGGGACCTGCTTTTAGGGAGTCCCTTCTGGCCAAGGTGCCCGCAGCTGGTCCTGCAGACACCACCACCTGTGGAGCGGGCCTGGGCAGCCTTCCCACACGAGGTCTGTGCATCAGAGCCTGCGGGTGCGGGTGCAGGCAGGCGGGCAGGCTGCACGCGCACCGTTTCCGGGGGGACTGCACCAAGCTGTCCCTTTCTCGGGGCGCTGCTCTGGGGCGCGTGTCTGAGGTCCCATGAGCCCCACCTCAGGCACTTTCACGCGGGTCTGGGTGTCTTGCGGCCCACTGTCTGCTTCCAACCTTCGTTTCTGGTCGGCGCTCAGCCCTCCCTCCCAGTCTCGGACACGGTGACTTCTGTGAGCACGTTCCACAAGTTCAGGCAGGAAGGGGAGGACGGGATGGAGAGCGGGAAGCGGGTGGCGCTGCTGGGGTTGGGGGGAGGCAGACGTCGTGCTCCACACTCATCTCCAAGAAACCGCCAGCCAGCAGGAGGCTAATAGGGCAGCGCGGAGGGCTGACCCCACAGCCACCTCGTCGCTGACCCGGGCTAGCCCGACAGTGGCAGGCGGACGGCCGCTGGGACTCGGGGTGCTGATCTTTCAAGGATACCTGCAGTGAGAATGTGGGGGCCCCCGGCCCAGGGAGGAGAGGAGGGAGCTGCAGCAGGCAAGCACAGAAGACAGGGTGATTCCAGGTCAGAACCCCAAGACCCCGGGTCCTGGGAGACTTTGTGACAAGCAGGTTCCTCTGCCTCCTCCAGACCATCTGTTCATCCGTCCATTCTCCGTCAGTGCTAAGTGGGCTGCGGCGCCCTCCCGACTCCAACCATTTGCTCCCCTGGTGCTAAGGGCCACCCCCAGAGCGCATGCTTCCACGTCCTTACAAACATTTAATTAACAAGCAAAAAAGACATTTTATCCGGCAGGGGCTGACCTTTCTGCTCCGTGTGGAAATTTATCGACACCAGCAGAAACAATCATCTCAGAGGCTGTCTCACGAGCACCAGATAGTTTATAGCCGCACTTTTGTCAAGATAAATGAGTTCCTTATGAATACATTTACTGCTCTAAGCATTTCCATAGGAATAAAGGGCCACAAACGTCCAAGATAACTTCAGATTGTTGCTGCCTCGGCTGAGTCTGGGGCAACCCGGGGAGAAGCCAGACCGGCAGGTGGGAGGCCGGGAGACAGGTGGCAGACAGGACAGGGTTTACTCCGGCTGACATGGCCATGTTCTGACCTGCCCCTCATTGCACAGGCAGGTGAGGGCTGAAGGGAGCGGGCCCCGAGGCGTTGGCACCAGGCAGAGGGAGAGGGTCAGACCCAGCTGAGCTGGAATTGGGGCAGGAAGCAGGGGTAGTTAGTGCCTGGAGGAAGGACCCTCTCCATCTGGAGTTGAGCCCAGGTCCGGCCCGAGCTGGAGCTGAGTGATGGTGAGGGCCTGGTCCCCATCCAACTCGGGAACCCTGGCAACAGATGCTCAGGGAGCCCAAGGGCAATAGACAGGGACTCTTTATACCCCAAATCGGGTAGCAGAGTGCTGGTCCATTAAACACCCATCAGCCCGCAGACCACGCCCCTCTGCCCGCAGACCACGCCCCTCTGCCCGCAGACCACGCCCCCAATGGCAGACCATGCCCCCAGCCCCTCTCCACACACTAGCAAGCCTGCTCCCTGCCCTCCTGGCCTTGGTGCCAGTTCCTGCGCTCAGAGTCGCCCCAGGTCTCCCATGGCTGCCCTCACAGACCCCCTTGTGGGTGTGAATGAGGCGGGGGCCCCAATGCGTGCGTGTGCTCCGGAAGCTGGGGGCACCACCTCCAGAACTGGACAGGCACCCATGCAGCCCTGACAGCAGCGACACGGCAGCAGCCAAAGGCCCTGGAGCCACAGTGTGGGGTCCCCACACGGCCCCCTGACTCCCTCACTTCGTTTGCTCTGGGAGCGGAGGAGGGGAGGGGTGGCCAGGACACTGGGGGACCGGCTGTTCTTGGACGGCTGAGAGGAGGAAGAGTCCTGTGAGCGTCAGTGTCCGGGGCCGCAGAGACACAGGGAGAAGCCCGTCTGGGAGGTGCTTTTGCTGAACTTTCCTCCACACACGGACTCACAGCTGCGAGTAATCCCTGCTCACACCCAGTCCTCTCCTCGCCTCAACCCCAACCCTGAACACTCACAGGCCCGCTGGGCACTCCTGAGCCTCGCCATGCCTCCATTTCCACCACCTACTCCCCAGGGTGCTGCCAGCATGAACGGTCCCAGAAAGTGACATTCTGTCATCTGTGAAGCACATAGCAGACGAGGGTCACCCCCGAGACCCGCAGCACAGCTTCTTCCAGAGCCCGAGAGCAGGGGGCAGAGAACCCCCACGTCCACGTCAGTGATGGAGACACAATACATTTGAATTCAAGCTGGGGGCACAGAGGGTCTCCCCAGGGTGCGTGCTCGGGACGCGGGTTGGTGCGAGGGTACCGACCCAGACCTGGGCCACTCCGGACCCCAGATACGCAGCCGCAGACGCTCCTCCTCCAGTTGGCCTGGGTCAGGGCAGCTGTTTCCAAGCGCTGTTGTCCCACTTCTGCTCCACACAGGCAGGTCCGCCTTAGAAGGCCCCCGATCAGTGCAGGGAGGGGTGGGCAGCCTGGGCCTGGGGGCTGGGGGGCGGGCAGCCGCGTGGGCGCACCCGGGGCTCCTGTTCCAGCGTGAAACGGCTGAACTCCCCAGGACCTGGGCTGACCTCGGCAGCTCGGCCCACACAGGGGCCAGTAGGGCAGGATAGGGCTGCCCGACACTGAGGTGTATTTCTAAGGGCACGTCTGGCCTTCACCCCACCTGCTCCTACAAGCTCGGGGTGAAAAGCCAGCCTGGCCCACCTCGGGGTTGGTGAGTGGCAGAGCTGGGCCTGCACGCTGCCCACACTCTGGATCCCGGTGACTGGACCGGCCCTCGGCTGCCACCGGGACACGGGGGAACCGGAGCAGGAGCTGTCTGGACTCCCCCGCAGGAGAGAGGGGCCCTGTTGTTGGGCGCCTGTTGCCACGACCTCGATGAACCTCGTGTGGAAGGCTGGTGCCCGGTGGGGACTCAGGTCTGGTCAGGGCAGCGACCCTCCGGAGCAGCCGCTCCCGGGTCCACGGGGCTTGGAAGGCAGCAGGGAAGGCGCCTTCCTGCAGCTCCAGTCCCTCTGGCCGCCAGGAAGCGTGCACGGAGCTTCCCTCTGCTTCCTGCAACAGCGAGGCTCCCGCTGGCCCTGGGCGAGCAGCCTGGGCCTGCTGGGAAGCCCCCCGATTGCTGTTTTCCTTGCATTTTTGCAGAACCGCTGCTGCGTGTGGCAAACACAGCAACTCAGCACAGAGTCGGCACCGGCACGTACAATGCAACGGGGGCGCTTCTGCCTCCCGTGAAACCCCTCAGAGGAAACCCAACCCGCTGCGGCAGGCGTGCTCGGCACCTGGCTGGGATGCCCGTGTCCCCATGCCTGCTCCTCGCTGGCGGGTGTCCACTGACCCCAAACCCACCCTCACGGGGTGACTGGGGCTTGGATCCCACATGCAAACGTAGGGCTGTGCCCAGCCGCCTGCTCCCAGCTGCTGTCTGCTCACGAGGCTGCCCTGGCAAAAACCTGGAGAGGGGTGCTGGGGCCACCAGCCTGCACTGGAGGCAGCCTCATCGCTACGGTCCTCGGTCAGGCAGGGGCCCGTCCTCACCCCCAGGGCAGGGGCGGCCAGGACAGCCGTTTCCGCCGCCTCCATGGGAGGTGCTGGCAGAGCAGCTGAACGGGAGCCCTCCGAGGCGCCTCCATCCTGAGGCGCCGGGACCAGCGCGCCGGGACGGGAGGAGGGGGCCAGGGTGCAGGCACAAGGTGCCCACCTGCGCTGGAAGGCCAGTGGCTGCCCCCACGGGGACGCCCAGGCCTGCGGGTCCTCCCCGAGCCACCTACACAGTGTGTGGGGGCGCAGACGCGGTGTCCACAGCAGCACCTGTGAGAGGCGCTCCACCAGCGTCTAGGAAGGTGGCCAGGTTTGAAAGCAAGCCCCCTCTTCTGGCTTCTTGACATCCCACAGAGGGCTCCTTTCTCAGACCTGGGGGCACCGCACGTGCTGCCCCAAAGCAAATGTCTCCTGAGGCGGGTGGGGGAACGGGGCAGCCTGACCGGGCCAGGCCGTCCGGGCAGGCTGCCACTTAACCGATGCAGAGGTCTTTTCAGAGAAGCCATTTTCAATCAGAAAGTCCCAGAACACACAAGGGGTTACTGTGCGCTGACATTTAAAACCCTTTCAGCAGCCCCGGGCTCCAAAGTGGCTTAATTAACTTGAAAGGGTGTAATTTTATGCTATTTAGTAGGAAATACACACTCTAAATGGCATCACGGACCAAGGACAGGGGCTGTGATCGCGAGGGTGGGCTCGAAGCGGCTGCGCGTCCCTGGCAACTGCAGGTGTGGCTGGTGGGCGCTGGGAGCTCCCCAGAGGGCAGAGCTGAGGCCACGCAGGTGCCCACGAGTCCAGCTAAAACGGCGTCGTCACATCAACAAGACTGGGAAACACCTGGCAGCAAGCTGGACGGGGTGGTGTCGGGGGCCAGGACAGGGAAGTCAGGAGCCCCTATGGAATCCCCCCAACCCTGCCCTCTTGGGGCAGGCAGGGGGCACCTGGCTGTGCTCCAGCTCAGCCCGCAGGACGCGTCCAAGGTTGCGGTGGGTGCTGCTGAGATGGGCGCCCGCTGGCTAGAAGGCCCCCCGAAGGAGGCTGGGTTTGCAGACAGGGGAGGGATGGCTGGGGCTCAGGGGCTGTAGCTTCCTGCGGCTAGTTTTCTTCCTCTGTTCCCTGGGAAGACGAACCCAATCAGACACTTGGACGGGCTCTGGGCCTGTCCCCGGGGCTCCCGGGGCGTGGGGGTGCACTCCTCAGAGAGAGGTGAGGAAAACTATGCAATGGCAGCTCCCCGCCCTGCCCCCAGGTCCCCACAAACCACCCGACACTGCCGCCTCGTGTCCCCTGATACCTGAGACTCGGGTACATTGGCGTCTGCTCCTTGGCAGGAGGCCCTGGAGCTGCCGGCTGGCACCACGGCGGGAAACCCCAGTGACCGTGAGATCCAAGGACAGCAGGGCTTCGGAGAGCCTTCCCCACCCCGACCCCCGACCGCGGGACTCCACCAAACAGTGACATAGGAAACCCCATTTCCCCGTGAGACCAGAGGGTGCACACGGCCACGGGCTGGCCTCCTCACCTGCCTCCTGCTGGGGCCCCATGGTGCCCCGGAATCGAATTGTGGGGGCGCACAGCCACACGGAGCCATGGGAAGCCAACAACAGCCCGTATTGGGAAAGGCGGCCCGAGCTCCCAGCGACTCCCGGCTCCTCCGCACGTGCCCACGACGTGAAATCGAGGCGCAGTTTGCTGACAGCGGCGCGCGGAGCTGAGCGCACCCCTCCACCCCTCCACGGGTTCTGACAAACGCCTGCACCCAAAGAAGCCGCCCGTGGGCCGCGGTGTGGAACGTTCCACTGACCGGGCTCCCGAGTGCCTCTCGGAGGAGGGCCTGCGTCCCCCAGAGGCTCTGGCCCAGGAGCAGGGTCCTGCGCTCAGCACTTGCTCCTAGTTTCAGCCCCAGCCCAGCAGCCGTTGGGAGCAGGGGCTATGGCCGCACCTTCTCCTCCACCCGTGAGAGTTACACTCACACCTGGTGACGGCGCAGGTGTCCTGTGCCTAGTCCGTGGACAGAGGAGAGCGAGGCTCCCGCCAGAGCCCAGCGTAGATGGACACCTGGATGCCCACCACACAGGGAAGCAGAGGGAGCGGCTGGTGAAAGAAAGAAAGGGACCCTGGCCTTTGGGTGGACAGTCCTCCACATCCTGGGCAGCCACCCCGCCTCTCCTCCCTCCAACCCTGTCTTCCAGGATGAGACTGGGTCACAGGGAGGTCAGAGGGAACTCGGGGACCCGCAGGGCCTCCGACCATCTCAGACAGACCAGGGGACGATCCACGTCTTGGGAGAGGCCAGAGGTGGGTTTGCTGTGCGTCCACAGGACAGGGCCCTACGGTGGGAGGCAGCACGCTGTCCTTCCAGGTACTGCCCGGTGCGCTGTCCTGAAGGACACTCCCAGGGGCACTAATGACCCCTCAGCCCTGCAATAGCATGAACGATATCGAGGCCAGTCTTCACCCCACGTCCACCACGGGGAGGGACAGGGAGCTGACGAGTCAGTCATTAACTAGAAGAGCCAGCATCACTTAATCTCACACGTCATCACTGTCTCCGTTTGACAGGCGGGGAAACCGAGTCCTGGAACAAATAATACTGACACCCGAAGAGAGGAAGCGAGGGGAACCGAGAGCTGACATGTCCAGTCTGCAGCGGCAGCCTGGTGCGCGCACTGGTCCAGACGAGAAGGCCTCACAGTGCTGTCCCACACCCTCCAGCTGATCCTCCTGCCACCGAGAGACACAGGTCACCCCTGCCCGGTCTCCCAAGCGGTTCCTCCCTTTACCTGGAGTGAATAGTTGCGAAGACTTCGGGGGCTGTCCTGTGAAACACACGCTCCCCAGATTCGGCCTGGTCAGGCACCACCGCAGTCCACCCCTACAATGAGCGAGTATGAAACTGAGCTCGCTGGGGCCATCTCCTCACACTCCTGTGCCGTGGCACTCACACACGTGTACACACACGTGTGCACACACAGAGGCACCTGCGGTGCAGGGCCCTTCCCAGGGCCCGAGAGTGACACTGGCCCTTCCTGACCTGGTTCACGAAGAGTGGGTCGGCGACAGGACCAGCCCGGCCAATCACAGCACTGCCTTAGAGGCAGCCATGCGACCCAGCACACCGATCATACCCCTGGCCTGGGACTGGTTCACCCACCTGGACAGAGAAGCCATCGTCCTCCAGGGGCCTTGTCCTGGCCCCAAAGACAGGCCACGCAGAGCCACACAGAATGGAGGGACAGGAGGGGACAGCTGCTGTGCAGGCCTCAGGGCCTTCCCAGGGTCACAAGCAGCCCAGCTCCTCCATCAGACAGGGCAGGGGCCAAGAATAGGACTCCCCCACCAGGGAGAAAGAGCCTCCCAGGTCCTTACCAACGTGGGGACCAGGACCCGTCCCCACCCTGGGGCCCCGAGCATAGCCACTGGGCTGTGCCACTGCCACCAGCCACTGACCTCAACGACCTCACAAGTGACACAACAGGAGAGTCACGCACCAGCGGAGCCCACGTGAGGCGGCTCCTAGGCCTTGGGATCTCAGGTAAACCCACGCAGCATACGACGGTGTGAACAGCACGGCTTAAATGTGCCGGGTCCCCTTGGACGGGGACTTGCACATTAACAGATGATGTGACCTTATGACAGCAATACGTGTAAGGCATACATGCTGCAGGTGTATCTTCTTAGCCTTTTCTTCTCCCAGCCCACTTTGTCGTAAGAAGACAGCGCATAACCACACACATGATTACGTCCACTGCTATTAGTGAGGCTTTTGTTTTTTAAAGCAGGCAGGCAGGGAGGGAAGCAGGCAGCCAGGCAGGCAGGGAGGGAGGCAGGGAGGCAGGCAGGGAGGGAAGCAGGCAGGCAGAGAGGGAGGCAGACAGGCAGGCAGGCAGGGAGGCAGGGAGGCAGCAGGCAGGGAGGCAGGAAGGCAGAGAAGGCAGGCAGGCAGGCAGGCAGGCAGGGAGGCAGCAGGCAGGGAGGCAGGCCGGGAGGCAGGCAGGGAGGCAGGCAGCAGGGAGGCTGTCAGGCAGGAAGGCAGCAGGGAGGCTGTCAGGCAGGAAGGCAGGCAGAGAGGAGGAAGAAGCACTTGATTTTTACTCAGTTGTTCACACTGGTTGTTCCCCCAGCACCGGGTCTTGAACTCAGCTCCTTAGGAGGTACCTGGCTCAACTCCCCGGGTGCACAGGGCAGATAGGCCACCAGGGCGAGTCTGCATTAGGAAGGTTTTCAGCAGCAGCAGTCTGTTTATAGTTGTGGGGAGTCAACACCCTGAGCCCCCGAGGGGCTCGAGGGTCCACTGGACACCACCTCTGGTGAGGTAAGAACAGCAGAGCAGAGCTTTCCAGTGCAGCCCAAGCCACACATGCAAGCCAGCCCAAGAAGTCACTGCTGCCCCGCCCCCTGGAGCCTCTGGAGCGGCCCCATCCCGGTCCTGCCAATGACAGGCTGGGACCCGGCACTGGGCCTCAGTCTTCTCGTCTGTGAAATGGGGGCAGTAATGGTCCCTCACAGGTAGGCTCTGATGGGAGAGCAGCACAAAGCAAACACGTGGGGGCCTCGGTGCCCTGGACGACAGCTCCCACGAGGCAGAGCAGTCCGGCCTCAGGCCGCCACGACCAAGGCGACCCTGCCTGCTGTGCGTGTACAGCAGCTGCTCTTGGGAGACGTTCTGTTCTCACTGCTGGGGCATTTTTAGAAGGAACAGTACTTCTGACTGCAGACTAATAATGTGTGGAAAATAAGCTTTAGATTCTGAGCTAACAGTACCAGAGGAGGAAAAAACCTGCAGCCTAAATATAGCAGAAAACACGGCTCAGGCGGGTCCCGAAGTGGCGGCGAGGGGGCTGCAGTCTCAGCGGCCCCGCCTCCCACCGGCCTGGCCAGCGGGCCAGGTCCCCGCTGGGAGACCCGCTAGGAGCTGCTTCCTGGCGCAGGCCCAGCCGGCACCTGAGCGCACGCAAGGCCACACGCTCCTCCCCGGCCCGGCAGCAGTGTCCCGAGCGTGCTCTACCTGCGGCATTTCAAAGCCTTAGCAGAAAAAAGGAAAAGCATCTTATTAACATCTCACCGACACAGTCAATAATAGTTCATTACCAGGGCGCCCGGTGGCCTAGCAGATAAGTCCATGTACATCCCAAGGACCCAGGTTCCAGACCTGGGAGGGGGTGAGGGGAAGGACGTAGAGGAACAATCAAGATGAACTAAGTAAAGTGCTTCTTCCTCCTCCCTGCCTGCCCGCCTGCACACTTCCAATAACAAAAAACGGGGAAACTTCAAAGCCTTGGTGTGCCCCAGCGGCCGAGCAGAAAAGGCCACTGGACACTGCCCACAGACACCCCAGCTCAGGGACCCGGACCAGTGGGGTGTGATGCACAGCACTCCTGCAGCCCCAGAGAGCGTCCACTTTGGGAGGCCGCTGTTGTCGGGGCTGCTGACCATCACTGAGGGCAGTGACCTCCACATCCCTTTGAAAATGCCTTCACCTTCCAGAGGACAGGCATGGGGCTGGGCCTCTGAGTGGGGCTTGGAAGAGCAGGGCAGGTCTTGCTTCCACGGAGAAGAAATGGCAGTCCCAGCAGGCGACGAGGGGCCAGGAGCAAACGAGACACAGTGCCTGGGGCAAGGGGCCGCGGGACGGAGCTTCCCGCCCAGTAGCCATGACGAGCTCATCCTGGAGTGGCTGTAGTGAGGATGATGCCCCAGCGACCCGGCTGGTCAGTCCTGCGGGGGCAGAGGGTAGATGAATGGTCTCTGGCCAGGGGCACGCATTCTGGGCTTCGATGTCCTGGCTCAGGATCCTGGGCTGTGTGACCTTGGGGAGGTCCCTGAGCCTCTGTGGGCTTCATCTTCCTCATCCGGGTAGTGGTGGTTTGGACTTAGTGTCCAGGGTCAGGGCTCAGCACTGATCCGCTAACACTGCAGAGGAGTGGACCCAAGTCCACGCCTTGTTTCATAAGTATGTGACAAGCCCACCTGGAAAAGCAGGCTCCGTGCTCTGCTCGGGGCTTGGTGGCTGCCCCTCACAGGTCCATTCATCAGTCGGCTTGAAGGGCGGTGGCCATCTCAATCCAGAGGACACACAGAGGCTTGAGGCCCCATGAATGTGCCCAAGAGCAAAGGTCTGACAGGCCACCCCAAGCCTCACTAGAGACCAGGCCCCGCCTCCCCCCATGGAAGCCAAGCAGGCGGAGCTCTCCCAGGAGGACAGGTGTCTTCCGCGTTTACCTGGGGAGGAGCTGAGTCAAGTAACAGAGAGGAGGGCTGCTCAGAGCAGCCCGGCGCCCAGGCCTGGGGCTGGTAGCCAGGACTTCCTTACCCTGCCGAGTCCATCGTCTCCTCATTACTCAGCTTTAATGGGGATGACAGCCAGGATGAAATAGTAAGTCATCTCCAGCCCCATTACGACCCCAGCAAGATGGCTCCAAATTAAATCTAACAGTCAATGAAATCGTCAATATTTAATTTACTCATTGCAGGTGGCAATTCAGCTCTCATGATGCTATTATTTAATGGCTTAATATTGGGATTTATCACACATTATGGGACTCAGGATTGCTAGGCTATCTCCAGGAAGTAGCCGCTGCCCCGGGGGAGGGGGGTCGTGAAGGCCTGGGGGCGCATCGCATGCTGCCCATGGAGCCCCCCAGGGGCCACTGCTGGGCCGGCCAGGGCGGAGAAGCCCGTCTTTGGAATCCACGTGGCCCCTTTGAAGACAAGAAACTTAGAAAGTCCTGTCCAGTGGTGGACACTGTCTGCTGACCCTGACCTCCCCTCGGCTGGTCTCTGGGAACTGGGCGGGGACACGGATAATTCAGGCGTGGCCTTGCCGCAGGGAGGTCCCACGGACACGGCCGCCTGAGCACAGCCTCCCGAGCTCTTCTGATTGTGCTCACCCCTACCAGGCTCGGCCACCACCTGGGCCTGCCCCCGACCCTCCAGAGGGACAGGCCTCCACGTGTCCGGTGGGGAAGGTGGCTGAATTTCATCAAGTTCTCTCGCGGGTCGGGTACCTGACAGTGTTCCTGGAAGTCATTAATGCTCTTCGAAAAGTTTTCCTCCCTGATTATTGGCACAAAAAACCCTATGAAAGGCCCAGAGCAGCTCCCACACTTGGCTGGCTGAGTGGCGCCCGGGCCTGTGAGCCGCAGTTTTCGGGTTCGTTCCCGCGTTTATGAGATGCCTGCGTAGACGCCGCCGTTCCTGCTGCGCGGTGGCTGCTTTGCCACCCTCTGCTGATGACGTTTCCTAGACTGATTGAACCACCACATCACTTTCTCTGCCAGCGCACCAGGGCCTGTTCCTTTTTGTGCTTTTCCGGAGGCTTCCATCTCCTGCTCCAACCGAAATGGGTCCCGTCTGAGGCAGTGCACACTGGGCCCCATTTTCTGGTTTCGTTGCTCGAATTTGGTGCAGGGCCTCGCCCAGGACACAACCACGGCCCAGGCTGGACGCCCTTGGGCCACAGCGACACGGTGCCGCCTTCCTTCTGCTGGGACGTGACCAACTTCTCCCAGAGTATGAGCCCCGCGTCCTGCGGTCCGGTGGGGGGCACAGCCACGTGGACCCTTGCTGGTGCCGAGATCTCAGGGTGTTTTTAACCTGGAAACCATGTCCTTTAAAGATGAAGCGTTTCTGCCAGCCTTCCCGTTTTGTAAGAAATTCCTCTTAGAGACCCTCACATCTTCCTCATTTCTCTTAGTCATGTTTATTCTGCTGCCTGAAACTTCTCCCACCCTAGGGAGTCATGCCTTTCACCGCCAGGGGTGGAGGTGTCCCTCGCTGGTGCTCACCCAAGGGTGCTGTCCTTGGCGATTTCCTGGCGTGTTTGGACTCAGCGCTTGGGCAGCACCCTCCTGCTTCCTTCCTGCTGGGCCTCCCAGCCCATCTGTGCCCATCTTTTCTCCTTAGAGGGTCCCGGCCTGTGCCGAGGAAACAATCAGCTTCTCTTTCAGGACAAAGCACCGAAAAGCCCGACTCCCACAGGGGGCTGTGGAGCCATGAGGGACCTTCTCCCAGCGTCTAGGTTTCCGTGTGCTTCACGCCTTCGTGCCTGCCCCCAGCCCTTCGCCCCCAGGTCTGCCACGGTCCAGGTGACCGGCACTGCCCCCAGCCCCAACTCCTCCGGAGGAGTGCGCAGCGGTCCCAACGCCGGCCCGGGGGCGGACTCCTGCCTCCGCCACAGAGGGGAAGCGGGGGTGGGACGGCGGCTGGTCACTGGCCACTCACAGGACGGTGGTCCAGGGCTCCGAAGGGACCCTGTGCACGGAAGGGGGAGCCAGTGCCCCCGCAGGGAGCGCAGAGCTAGAAGGTCCTCAGGAAAGAGCTGAGACTGCAAAGTGGGAGACGGGCGGCGGATGACAGGAGGGAGACACGGCAAGAGGGCACGCTGCCCAGTGAAGATCAGAGGCAGCAAAGAGCCTGGTGTCCAGGAGACAAGGGGTCAGCCAGGTGGGTCGCATGCCAGGCCAGGCCTGTGACGCCGTGTGGCTGGGAGGGCTGGAGCGAGCGGTGATGTGGTTTCGAGCGCCTCTGTGAGCCCGAACGAGGACCAGCCCTCTGCATGCACCACGCTCCCCACGGGACCCCAGTCCAGGCACTTGTCACTGCTGAGCCCCAGCGCCTTGTGCAGCCTGGAACACACGCCAAGCTCAACAAGCGTCCGTCTGAAAAGAGGACTGCCCGGGATGCCCAGGTGCTGAGCCCTCCGCCCGCCCAGGCACCATTCCAGATATTTCCATTCCAGCGGCTTGTTTCCAGCCGCTCGGCCCCACAGACACCCTTCCTCCACAGGGTCGAGTTGGGTTTCACAAGGCACCTCAAGAGTGTTATTCAGCCTTGAAAAGGAAGGCAACTGAGACCAGCTGGAGCAGGAGAAGTTGGACACACGATGAAACCAGCCAGGGACCGCGAGACAGGGGCGGGGTGTCCCGTCCACGGGGCCAGCGACAGAAAGCGCTGGGCAGGACTAGAGGAGCGGACAGGGGAGATGCTGTTTGCGGGCACGTTTTGTGCCTGTTCTGTCTTAACACCAGCTTTAAAAGACGGTGTGAAGACACCTTTCTCCTCTCCCCACCTTAAACATAAAACTCTCTGGCACGTGCCATTCTGACAGCACCATGGGACACACACGCCCCTCCTGTCCCTGGGGCCTGGGGCCACCTTTCCCCACTAGCCAAGTTCTCTTGTCAACTGGTCATCACTGGCTCCTCTGTCCTGCAGGCCCTGCTCAGGGCATGTGCCCGGAGCTGTGTGAGGGGGCATCTACACACCCTACAAGCTGTGTGAGGGTAGCCTCTTCCATTCTCCTCCTCCTT
>RJWH01007749.1:0-36936 GCA_004363575.1 Solenodon paradoxus | reverse complement strand
AAAAAAAAACATAATCGGCAAACAAAAAGGTTCTACATCTTTATTAAGAGCAAAAGTTAACAGGAATTATCTTTCTGCTGGAAACTGTCAACTTTAAAACAAAATTAACTATTTCCATCTAAAACACTATGAGAGTGCACCCTGGTGGAGAAATAGTTTGGTCAGTCACCTCTTACCAAAGCATAGACCACATACATCCCTGGTCTAGTCCTGAGACCAGGGAACAGCCTGGATGAACAATCCAACTAAATAAAGTGCTTCTTCCTCCTCTCTCTTCCTGCCACTTGCCGCCTGCCTGTCTACTCGCCTTCCTTCCTGCCTGCACCTTTCCTCTAAAAACACGAAAACAAAAAAGAGACAACCTTGCTAAATAATGGATGATGATGATGATGATAATAGGGTGTTGCTATTTCCAACTTCTTGACAATCTCATGTTTTAAAGAAAATAAATGGTCAATTTTTTTAAAGATTTCATCTAAATATTTTTATTGCTCCAAAATATGACATGAATGCCTTATTTTTATAGTAATTGTGTCTCTGTATTCTTACCAAGTAGAACTGTAAATTGTTCTCCTTACAATTCTGGAAAAACAATTAAAAAGAAAACGAAACTTCTATACAGTCCTGAAAGTAGAGATTTTAATAAAGCCATGAAAAATAGTAGCGTCACCCATCCCTCACAACTTCCCGTTTAACAAATGAGAGTCATTTACTCACAAATCACAATCGCATAAATGAGTACTCATTCTTCAATTTTTTCTTAGATTGCTGCCCAGAGCTTCCAATAGTTGACTCCCATTTCCACAGTCTAAGAAGAAAGCTCTGCCATCTTGCCTGTGACTTTTTAATCTCCTGACTCAGTCTACCCATCTGTACCCATCTGTAGCTACCCCTCCTCAAGGCACTGTTTTCGTCACCACCCCATCAACTTCCCCGCTGACCCCGGCAAGCCCCAGGACTGGGAGAACACGAGCTTCCGAGTCAGAATGCCGGGGTTTAAGTCTGTCTCATCACTTCTTAGCTGCATGCCTGCTAGCCAGTTACTTAATGCTTTCAAGCTTCAACTCCGACATCTCTACAAAGGCAAGAGGCAAAGAAGTGTCATCTTTGGGAGGAGCAAGAACAGAGGTCATCAGAATCCAAGACGAAAATCTCCTGTGCTCAAAATTACTCCAATCGACTTGGTTTGAGCAACACAGCAGTGTCTCTCAAAATGTCTTTCTGCAGATGATGACATCACTGTTTGTTTATACACTATCTCCCTCTAAGAACATGCAGTAACCAAGCTCACTGAGCGATGACTGATGCAACTCCATGATCACAGAACCACTTCAATGGCGAGTGACTGGCACAGTCTGGAACCCAAGAAGCCCACCAAAATGAGTCACTTTCACTATGCCATCTATTGTAACTCTAGAAAGTAAGGACAAAATCTAATCTGATATGTCAACAGTGTGTCAGTGCCAACTGCGGCACAGGCCAGGCCTACAAGTGGGGCACTTCTGGGAATTGTTTCTCTCTTATTATGCTTTCAATTATCTTCCATTTTTTACAGTGGGCAGGGTAAAAGAAAGCTAGGCAATTCACCAGGCATTAGAGGTCTCTGTCCTACCCTTCCCAGCTACTCCCTAAAAGCATCTATCAGCGGCTGCGTTCACACTGGCCTGGAAGTACTTAGCCTAATGCTTAGATGGCTGGGGACGCATTCTCACAGACAGAAAAGAGGTGCTTTGCCTGACCTCACAGGCCAGCAAACATAAAGCACATGTTTTCATTTCCCCAGCCCCAGACGCCTGCGCCACCCCCAAAATGAAGGTAAGGGCCTTAGTAACCAAACCTTGACACAAGAGCAGTCAGTGGGGTCTCTCGGGAGTACTGGTGAAAACTGAAATTGAATCCAGGTAAGTCCTCACTTAACGTTCACAGAGTCTTGGAAAGCGGGACTTTAAGTCAAGTGATGTATAATGAAGCCAGTTTCACCAGAGGCTAACTGATAGAAACAAGAATTGAACTGGTCACACAAATAGCACCAAACTTCCAAGTCAACATCCTAAATACATCTACAATTTGACAATCATTTCTGCTCATTCATTTTCCAACCCGCTGACTCCAGCTCAGACTCAAGGGTAGCAGGAGCCTGTTCCAGAAACTGAGGGTACAAGGTGGGGGCCAGCCTGGACAGGAGGCCCTTTCGTGGTAGGACACACACACACACAGGCACACACATGACATGCCAATCAGCCCAAGCCGCACATGTCTAGGATGTGGGAGGAAGCCAGGGCACCCAGAGAAGGCCTAGGCAGACACGAGGAGAACATACAGACTCCACGCAGACTATGACCCAGGCCGGGAATTGATTCCTTTTTCTCATCGACATTATAACGAAACGGTGCTGAACGAAATGCTATTACTCAAGCACCTACTCAGTATTTCACCATAGAGATTAAAAAGTTTAAGGTTTATTATTTTTTTAATGTAATAATCATCTGCCTGATTAACATGTTCCATCACCAACTGATGATAACCTCTGTCCAGAGAGCAAGGGCCTGTGTCTGCCTGACCACTGGAAGGACACCTCTCTGCCCAGCTCTATGCAAAAGGATGGCATTGACAGGAGGGGCCTCCTAAAAAAAAGATGACAGTACAGGACACTTGTCATTTTACTTATTTCAGGAAGAGAAAAGACTGCCTTACTGGTGACCAGGATTAAGCAATGGTGTGTCACACTCAGTAAACCAAACCCTGGTCAATGAGACGCCATTGCCAGATCCTTGTAACTGCTACCTGTTGGAGTGGGGTCTATGGCGAATAACAGGGGAACACTGTGCAATGCGCTTTCCTGCAGAAACCATGTTATTAATTATTGTCGGTTCAGCAGGTAAGCCCAGAAAACCTGTTGAGTGATACAAAACTGAGTCACACGCTTCATATTTCCACGTAATTATTTCCTCTCAGGCACAAATTGTGTTTCCTCATATACATGGACACTAAAGGAAGAGCTACCCAATAAGAAAGTACATCTAGCAAGAGACCTGGGTCCCAGGTGTATTCCTATTATTTACCCTTCAGGCAGTGATCCTGACACTGTGACTAAGTGCTATTTACCACCGAAGCCAGGAAGTCAGGAAGGTTCCATCGACTTCTCTCTCAGGCTTGTTTCTGCAGACTAGAACCACCTAAAACTGGTTAGGAAAGGAACTAACAGGTCATTGTCAGACTGTCGTCCAGTCTCGAGAACACAGGTGTCAATGGCAGAACCCCTTTCTCCTGATGACCACAAATATCGCAGCCAGCAGAATCTGGCCAATGTGGCAGCTGCCCTGCAGGACTGCAGCTGCACCTGTAACAAGCCGGAGCCTCGCTCAGCTAGTCCACCGAGCGCCACAACCCCGCTCTTCATTCCTCAACCCAGCGCCCTTTAAAAGCTCACCTCTAAAATGGTCAGAGACAGACGGGAGAAGCTCCACCTCTTGCCTCCATGCCTGCCTATCCTGCAATCAAACACCTTTCCTCAAAAGCCGGCGCCACAGTACAGGCCTTCTGCGCGTTGGGCAGCGCACCACTGTCTGCTAACAATTATAAGTATGGTCCCAGGATCAGCGATGTCAGCACCACCTGGAGTCCTCCTAGGAGGGCAAGTTCTCGTGCCCCACACAGACGGGCAGAGCCCGGCAATCTGCGCTTCGACGAGCACCCAGATGTTTGTGAAACACACAAACTCAGACACGGGCTCGATTTCAGGGTCACCGTCTTACAGCACTAAGAGCCGTGCAATGGTATTTCTGGGGTGACCCGCATTCCAACAGCTGCAAAGTAGCTTAGAACTTCAGGCAAAAGACAGAGCCAGACAAGCCCCTCATGTCAGCGGGGTCAGTGACATGCAGGAAGGTAAACGCCACAGGAGGCTGCTCAGGGACAGCAGGGCAAAGTGACAGGAAGGCGTGGTTGGAAGGCAGAGACCTGTACTGGCTGTGGCTTGAAAGGTGAGAATACTGCAACTTCAGAGCAGTCCTCCATCAACAAGCGGCACCACGTCTTTCAATGTTTTCAATTGTTTCAATGTTTCCACTTTATAAAAAGTGGAATCCTACCCACTCCCAAAATGGACAGAACTGAATAGACATTGAAGACAGAAGGCCTATAGACACCTGAAAAAAAAAAAATTTCTACATCACTCAGCATCACAGAAATGCAAATAAAAACCACAATGAGATACCACCTCACACCAAAGAGACTGGCCTAGCTCCAAAGACAACAGGTTGGAAGAGGTGTGGAGAAAAAGGCACCTTCCTACGCTGTTAGTGGGAATGTAAACTGGTGCAAAGGCTCTGGAAAACAGCTCTGGAGATTCCTCAAACAAATAAAGATGGGTCAACCATTCCATTCAGCAATCCCATTCCTGAGCATATACTCAGAGGATACAAAATCTCTAATCAGAAAAACTGTCTGTACCTATGTTCACAGCAGCACAATTCACAGTAGCCAAGACCTGAAACAACCTAAGTACCACAACCAGATGACTGGATGAAGAAGCTGTGGAACATATATTCAGTGGGATTCATGCAACTATTAAAGATGAAGTTGTGTCCTTTGCAACCATCTGGATGGAACTGGCAGGGATCATGTTAAGCAAAGTAAGTCAGAAAGAAAAAGAGAAAAAGATGGTTTAACCCATATGCGGAATATAATTTAATAAAATAAATGAACATACGAATCCCAACAGAAATACCAGAACACAAAACTGTGGTTGTGGGGGAGGCCGGAGGGAAGGAAAGTGGGGAAAGGTGGCGGTAAAGGACACTGGAACTCTAGAGGAAGGTGTGGTGTGAAATAGAGACAGAGTTGCCATCACAGTGTCCTAAAGTGAATATATAGCATCGTTTAACAAAATAAAAATTACCATGCAAAACAAAAGTAAAATCCTCTCTGCAAAATGCAAATTTGCACTGAAGTATAATGTAGGAACATGAAAGGAGAGGCATTTGAAACCTGCTTCTCCCCTGCCACTCCCCCTTGGAAGTCTCTGAAACACTGAGAATTTCTCAGCAGTCTGGAACACATGAACTACTTAATAAGCAAGCTGATTCCAGGGCCCACCCCCACAGACCTGAGTTAGAGCCTGGGAGGAGCCTGGGGAGCACTCAGGTTGCAGATTCTCCAGGCCATCCTGATGATCAGCTGATCAGAACCCCGCAGTGCTCATCTCAGACGGGGCCCTGGATTTCCATATCAAGCTTGGGGAAGCTCGTTAACAATGCGAATTCCTAGGCCCTCTCTAAGCCCTGTTGATGCTGGAGCAGAATCCGCATTGTTAAAGTGAGTAGTCCGTACATCAGGTATGAAAAGACTGTGCTTGAGGCTAAATAAGATTCCATCCCTCCATCTCTCCAACACCACACCAAATGTGTTCTGTGTCCCTCTCCCCCACCTCCAATCCCCTCTCATTCTCTCTCTCAAGCCCTTGCTCTCTAAAAACATCAAGAGCGCTTAACCCTTCTTTTCTTCCTGAGACAAGGAGTTGTCTCAGCCAGTCCCTGGGCCATCACTTGCAGAGCCTGGGTATCCGGTCACATTCTGGGATGCTGGAGGAGCTGGAGACAGGCACTGGGGTCCTGACTCCTTTTCACATCTCCCTTCAGAACTGCTGGCACCAGGCACTGAAACGAGTCCAGGAATCACATTTTGAGTAGGAAAGATCTCATGGTTCTTAAACTTTGGAGTCAACCAGAGAGCCTGTTAAGATATAGATCACTGGGCCCAGTCCTACAGTTTCTAACTCAATACATCTGGACTGGGGCCCCCAAAGTTGCATTTCTAACACGTTCTCAAGTGAGGCTCATGCCGGAGGTCCAGGGACCACACTTTGAGAACCATGGACACCAGGGTTTTTAAATGTCACTGTACATTAAAACAAATTGGGAAGCTTTCAAACACAGATGTCATCAGGCCTACTCCATATGATTCCTCGGCCTGGGGAAGAGTTCAAGAATGATAATTCAACAAGTGCCTCAAGGGAGGAGTGTGAGGCCAGGAATCACACAGGTCTATAAATGTGCATCCTGCAAACGCAGTATTTCCAGTATGAACAGTAAAACAGGAAACGGATCTGAACAACACTCAAGTACTTCATGAAATACCAGCATCACAGACATAAGACACTGTCATAATGACTACCATGCCCACCGCAGGGAAGAGAGGAGACAACCACGTGGACTAGAAAAGATCGAAGTAATGACTGAGTTTCCTGCACGGCTCTGCTGTAGGGTTCGAGGCCTAGAAAAGAAAGTTACTGCCCCACAGCTTTTCTCAGAACAACATTTGCCTGCAGAAGGGAAAGCAAAGTAGCACGGTACTTAGTGGCACACAAGTGTTAGATTCAGAAGACTTGGGTTAGGGTTCCAGCTAAGCTCACTAGGCCTCAATTTCCTCATCTCTAAAATGGGGAAACGATTCCTTCTTGGAGGTTGTTGAGAGGACAAGAGATAACGGATGCAACATATTTAGCAGAGTGCAGATGCTCAGGAAAATCACACCTGACAGTCCTTAGAAGCATGGATAGAGCCTCAAAATCTTAAAAGTGGGGAGGAATCTTGATGATGAGCCTTCAGTGAGTAAAGGATGCACAAAGATCAGAGGACAGCAGCCCCCAGGGACAGGGTCTTCGGCTCACCCCAGGCCTTCTGGATCAGAATCTGCATTTTAACACGACCTCCAGGAGACTCCTGTGCATGTGAGTTTGAGAACCACTGCCCTACAAGGACCACACCAGCTGTGGGGCACATCAGTGGTCTCAACTTTTCCACTTGAAATCATCTGAAAGGCTTTTATTTTATATAAATACAAACCAAGGTCCTACCTACCCAGAGAGTCCATTTCAACTGGTCTAGGATGTAGTCTGAGAACTCAGATTTTTTTTTTCAATCTTTCCAGGAGATTCTAAAATACAGCAAAGGTTGTGAATAAACATGCAAGTCTGCGATCAAATGGACAAGCATAATCCTGATTCTAACACTCACTGGCCATGCCACCTTGAGCAGGTTAGTTAGTGTCTTTTATGCCTCAGTCTCCCGACCTTTAAAATGGGTATAATAATCACACCCAACTCTAAAAGACACTATGAGGATAAAATGAGACATAATCTCTAGAAAACACACGGAATTATGCCAGGCACACAGTAGTCTTCAGTTAATGTTAACTAATGTGAACTTGAGCAGATGCATATTTAGCTTCTACACAAAGAAATTTAAAAACTGGAGACTTCTACATAAAGATGTTGCTTTACAATAATGCACGTCTTGAACCTAGGTACTATTATGATGCAATGTTGCTTTGAAAAGATGTAAACTTAAAAAGAAGACAAAAGCAAGAAACCTGAGATTTCCAATGCAAGGAGCTCATGTTCCAGCTCTTGCTTCTATGAGGAACTTATTAGAAAGTTCTAACAATTACAAGGGTATTGGTGCTCCCCCGTGGCTGAGCGGCTAAGGTGTAGGCCATGTAAAGTCCAAGGACCTGAGTTTGAGACCCATGACCAGAGGAAGGAAAAAACTGAGGGAATTGCAGTAATCAACCAGGTCGTTCACTGCTCTTCCATGTTCAGCTCTCAAGCTCTGTAGCTGGATGGTCCCTGAATAACTTCCTACACATATGCAGACACACAGGACACTCACACTTGAGTACACACACACACACACACACACACACACACACACACACACACACTCCTAGCAGAAGACCCCTCCGTCTGGGCCATCCCAAGGTCCTGACCTAAGGATGATGGGTAAGCAGGAGGAAGGCCCAGCATCACATCACCGTGGGTGACCCTGGACCAATCACAGTGACCTGGGCCTCTGCTTCCTTGTCCATTACAGAAGGGACTCAGCTGGTCAGTCCCTTTCGTGCCATCCACTTTGGGTTCCCTGGAAGAAGTGCTCACACAGAACTGAGTCCCGTTTTCGCCTGAGTCTCCACTAGAAGAAAAGTAGCTTTCTTCCCACCACATACTCACACAGCCCTAGACTAACATTTCCACCCTCTCTCATTGATTAGCTGGTAAACTACAAGTTAACAATAGGCTTTCTCAAAAAAACCTTCTAAAAATAGACACATTCTCTGAGAGAGGGGAGAATTTCCTGAGGGTTTTTCTGAGGAAACAAGCAGGCCTAAATAATGGATTGAACTTGCATTTGGATTGAACTTGGCATCTATGAGAGTGTGTGTGAGTGTGTTTGAGTGTGTGTGTGTGTGTGAAAACAATGTGACAATTGAGTTGGGTTTTTCCCCTGTGAAAACTCTTAGGATGTGGGGAATCATTTGCTAGGCTGTGTAAGCCAATTTTCCTTTCACTGTCTCTTGAATTCATTTCTTTCTTTGCTTTTTAAACGAGCGCCTTTTGGGCTCCTCTTGCACAACCCAGGCTGGACAGCCTGCTCCCGCCTTCGGCCCAGCACTCTCCTGGGACATGGTGACTTATACTGAGTCTCCTAGCTCCACAGCTAACTCCTCGGGTCCAGTGCCTCTCTACCTGGGGTGCCTGTCAGCTCCTCCCCCTCAAAGTGCCAGCACCAAACTCACCCTTCTTCCCTCCCCTCCAGCCCTCATAAAAGCCTGCAACAAGGGCACACCCTGGTGGCCTGGTGGTCTAATACACCCTGGGAGCAGTCCCATAGGCACCCAAGGTGGGCTCAAGACCTGGGGCGGGAACAGCCAATGTGAACAACAAAATTAAAAAATGCTTAAAAAAAAGAAAAGCCTGCATGACTTGGCCCGCCTCTTCTTCTGCCCCAAACATTGAATCTGACTCTACCTCCTCATCATCTCTGCTCCCCGCTTCCCATCCCCTGCTGCCACCACTGTTGTTCCCTCCTTCCTTCCTGGCCCAGAGCTCTTGCCTCTAAATTGGTTTTCCTCTGCAAATCCCTGTATCCCACAACAGGACCCTCACCACCTGTCTTTCCTCTAAGAGCAGCCTAGTTGCTGAGCCAGTAGGACTCCTCACCCACCACTGGATATAACTCGGCTTCTGTTCATACTGGTAGCTCTACTCTTAATGACCTTCTCGCAGTCTGAACCTACAAAAACATCCTACCTACCTTCTGAAACTTTCCTAAGGCAGCTCAGTTTGATATTGATCTCTCTCCTTTGAAACCCAGTGGCACTGGCTTTCTCAGTCTGTCTTTCTGATTCACTTCACACTACAGCATACTCTTGGGTGGCAGGAACCAAGTCATCTTTCTGTCCCCAAGTCTTCCACCCTAGCACTGAGGAGAGCACCTTGAAATAACCCTGACACTCAGCAAACACTTGATGAATTGAACAGAGATTATAAATGATACCAAGGAGAAGCTGGCTGAGGAAATACGTCATCTTCCTGCTGTTACCATTTAAAGAGCTCCTCTTGTGTGTGAAGATTCTTGCTCATTCACAACTAGAGACCCACAATGCTAGTCACTGAGTAGGAGTTACAAGGAAACCTCCTTAAGCTCTGCAAATTCTATTTTATTTTTCACAATTGAGAGAAAAAGGTGATCATAAATGAGTGAGCTTCTTGTCTCCAGAAGCATTCAAGTGAAGGGTAAGTATCCCTTTGGTAGAAATGCCTGGAAGATTCCTGAGTTGGAAGAAGGATGAGAAAGTCAGATTAAATGATAGTCTTCTGCGATCATTTCTACATAGGGTTCTAGCCACCCTGTCCCTGTGGTGAGGACACCCTCTGATACTGATGAGCACCTCTGTCATGTTATAACAACTGAAAACACCCCCTGCCATTGTACCCCATCATTTAGCCAAGCATCAATGTGTCACTTAACCTAAATCCGGGCAACAAAAAGTCAAAAAAATCAGTGTGTTCGTCCTCTGATCCCCTTCTTTTTATCAAAAAAGTCTGTGTGATTTAAAAAATTTTTGCAAACCTGATAAAGGCCCGCTTAATAAGTAGATAATGCCAGAGGTTATTTTGGTAACTTCAGTGAAAAGTGAAAGTAAACAATTCTTAATCTGAAGTCACCAGAATTGTGAAAATCTGTTTACAAGTGATAGTGTAAACCAAAAATTATGATTAATGCAACTCAAGACACCAAGGCTTAAAAATGTGTTGGCTTGATTCCTCTGTAGTTGCAGGTATTTAAGTGGGCAAACATTCAAAGAAAAAGATAAGCTAATATGAGGTCATATTTTGTTTTGTAACTTTTAGCCACAGGTGTTGTGATATGAGATAAACAGGAAAAGGAGTAACAAATTCAAGCAAAAGCAAATAAGCAGGACGCACTCTACTGGCCTGGCGGTCTAGCACACCCTGTGTGCCCCACATACATCCTGGGGTCCTGAGTTCAAGAACCAGGGTTGGGGGAACAACCAATGTGAACCACTAAGTAAAAATAAAGTGCTTCTTCCTCCTCTCTCTTCCTGCCTGCCTGCCTCTGCTCACCTTCATTTCTGTCTGTACCTTTCCTTAAAAAAAAAAAAAAAAGAAGAAGAAGTATTTTTCAAGTCAAAATTTTGTCATCCCACTTTCAGAAATCTCCCACAGCTATTTTTTATTAACTGTGTCATCCTACTTTGAGTCAGGGGTAGCAGTCGCTATTATAAACTTTTTTTTTTTAAGGAAAGGTGCAGGCAGGAATGAAGGCAAGTAGGCAGGCAGGTAGACGGAGGAGGAAGAAGCATTTTATTTAGTTGTTCACAATGGCGGTTCCCCCATCCCAGATCTTGAACCTGGGACCTTGAATGTATGTGAGACTGCTCCCAGGTATATTAGACCTCCAGGCCACAAGGGTGCACCCAGCTATGATAATCTTTGAAAGTGAATTGTTGATCTGTGATAAACATGTGATAAACAAACACCATGCTCCCTGAAGGGAAGGCACAGTCTTAAGCAGTTAAAGAGGTCACGGGTGGTTGCATGGAAAATTCTAACATCCACCTCCGTTTAGCTTCCTTTTAGTTAGCTTCAGTAGTTAACTAAGTTAACTTAATCAACTAACTTACCTTGCTCACTTAGCTAAATGTAGCTCATTTGTCTCCCACCCAGATGAAAAGGCTGCGCAGACAGGTAGACTCATCATACCAAACTGAGTCATCAAAATGACTAATGAAACATCTCATTTTTCTCTACACAGCGCTTGGCGGTGCTGTGCGATGAATCAGACAAGGTAATCTGAAGAGCACTCACACACACATCTGTTTATTTAACAGTTTATAAAACAGTCATCAAACAGGGATTTGCAAAACCTACATGAAAAGCCTCCAAATTCATGAAAATACGGTTGGTGACTTAGATACCAGGCTTCATGTAAACAAAATAATAAGAAAGAATACTTGAACTCCCACCCAAGATGTGGTAAGCTTCAGGACACTCACTCCAGCTATCTCTAAGTGAAATTTTTTTAATGGAACCCACTAGGACTTCATAGAAAAGTTATTGAAACTAAAATCACACTAAAAAAAAAAAAAAAATTTGCTTGCCACGCCATATAATTTGTCCCCATGAGATTGCATATAGTATTCATCACTGGGAGAACATCTGAAAAATGTGTGCTCTGGAAGGAGTCCAGGTCTGCAGAATTCCTGAGGTCATGATAACAGCCAGTAGACATGAGAGCAGGTGAGTTAACCGGACAGAGACTCTGTCAAGTGCACATGCAGAGAACACAGGAGGGCAGAGCAAGCATGGGACCAAGTAGACAGCTCCCAAGACAGTAAAATGCATGAATTATACTGTTATTATTCCTACTTGGAAATTAACTATCAATAATACTTACCTAGCACTAGACAGATGTTTTTGAACAAGGATTCCCATATTGTCAGTTTGCAAATTTGGTAGCTGGTTTGGTCCTGACAGGATCACTCAAATCCCTGGATCCAGGGAGGCCTGAAGCCAGCATGAGCCTCCCAGTTACCGGACAAACACTGTCTCTTTTTCTTTAGCCAGTCTGGGTGTCTTTCAGTTACCACCGAAGGACCCTGCCTGACCCCATCCCACCACACCACGCAGACGCCTGCTCCTCTGGGTCTGGGCTGCATCTACATCCTCCTCCTGTGGACCCACTTCCTCCACAACATCATCCCAAAAAGTCTCACAGGTCCTCCCGCTGGCTGGCAAAAGCCTGGATTTCCCTCAGAATACAGAAGAATTGAATTAAATCTTTTATGTTCACAAGACACCTATATGACCAAGTAGGGTCAGAAAGATTCACTCATTAATCAGTTCCAAAAATGTGTATTTTATTTTTTAATTTACATTTGTATTTACAATTCATCAGGCCAGGAGAGATCATAGAAACCTTTCTGCCCCTGTAATAATAAGCAAAAATACCCACAGAAAGCTTCAAGTAAAATATATCTTTCAGAAACTGGTAGGGAAGCTTAAAGGTATGGAAAGGGGTAACACAGTCAATCACAAGTCAGATATGGGTGCGCGCCCTGGTGGAGTAGCAGTTAAATCCACCACCTCAGACCTGTAGTAGTCCACACACAGCTCAAGGACCCGGGTTCACGTCCTGGAGCTGGGGGAACAACCAAGATGAACAGCTATTTAAATAAAATGGTTCTTCCTCCTCTTTCTGCCTGCCTGCCTCTGCCTGCCTTCATTCCACGGAGGAGGAGGGTGGGGAAGAGGAAGACAAAAGGCTGGAGATGGGAAAGATTTTTAGAAAAAAAGGTCCTCAGCTCCTCCCTGAGGGTTCCAGAAACAGGAAGTGTTGCTAGGGAGCTACAGAGAGCCATACTCCTAAGAGTCTCCATTCCCATCCCTTAATGTCTCCAGACCTACCTGGGGGACCCTCCAACACCCTAATGGGGCCTGAAACCTTGAGGGGTACCCCTTGGAGTGTTTACTTGTGAACAGTGATGTCATCTCCTAGTGAAAGATCTTCTTTCTATCTCTGATGATGGTTGGACATGTTTGTTAGTGGAAGGAAGTCTGGCTCAACTCCATAGGTGGAAGGACATGGAACACTGGACTCCCTAGTGAGAGCATGAAACTTAAAGGAGGACAGTGGGACTCTAAACGAGACAAGCACCACCCTTGGACTTTGGACTGAGCTACCTAGCAAACAGTGAAGAGTAAAGAGCAGCTACACAGGGGTCTGAAACCTCTGTGAGAACTTAACCCACCTATACCTCGGCTATCTCATCTATAAAATGGAAGTTAATGACAGCTAAGCAGGAGTTTGGTGGGGATTGCCTGAAGCAATCATGAGGAGCAGTTAGCACATTAAAAGCTCAGCACCCGACCCTGCGCTACTCAGAAAGGAGAACCCACAGTCCAAGTCACCAGCTTATATGATGCTTTCAGTACACTGTCCAAATCGAGGTGGGCGCTACCTTCTTCCAGGTAAAAACAGCTTTGCTTTTCTATGTTTTAAGACTAAGACTTACATCAATCCTAGTTTAACAAAATTAAGGTAACTTACCCAAAATACATGACAAATTATACTTAATACTGACATAGCACTTACCTTTCAAATAAATTTAAAATGTGTCCTACATATTATTTTCAAGCCCTAGGGAATAATAGGCAGCATTTTTTCAAAGACCCTTTTTGCAGAGAGAGGCAGAGTCCGTGGAGCCCTAGAGAAGTCACTTATCTTCCCTGGACTCTTACTCCCCCTCTTCTTAAGAGTGGAGGCAGAGAAAACATCACTCCTGAAAGACCCTTGCTGTTCTCTCAACCTGGTCCCACCAGTCAAGTTCATCCAGATGCACATGAGCTAAAACAAGTCAGAGAGACTACTCTCCTGGTGTGAAAGTCCATCAAGAAAGGAGACTCCACAAGATCTCAAAATCAGGGGGTCTTTCAGAATGATATTGTTTACTGCCCAGCTGAGGGATGAGAAATGTCAGAAGATGGAAAGAGTTCTCTGAGAAATGGCTGAAATCACTTGTAAATCAGCAGGAGATGCTCACTAGCAATAAAGCTGAAGCAGACATTTGCATACTTGTCTAAGTTCCCATTGAAGAAGTCACCGGTCCTCTGTGGACTGACATACTGAGGAATGTACGGGGCTGTAGGGAGTAGAGAGACACCCTGTCACCGACCCCATCTTGTAACACGGTGGGTACTTCCTATAAATAGCATCCTTGGTAGACCTCCCTTGAACGTCCTCAGCTAAAAACTAAAAGCATAATATATGTAAGAGCTATCTTCATTACTCACCCAAAATGCCCTCCCAAGGCAAAAGACACCATAAAACAAATGCTTTGAAAGAATATTATTCAGGACTATTTTAACATTCTGGTTTCATGATCCAATGATCCAATTTAGGACTTGAATAAAAGGGAAGGATTTTCTGAGCCTTGTGATTTGTAGTATTATTGTTCTTAAAATAATATTTGCTGTTGTCAAATCTGGCCATAGAGCTTGCCACTTAAACCCATGATTGTGCCTTCTTCTTCAACATTCAGTAAAGGCTGTGGTTAAAGCAAATCCAACCCCTCTCAACTGTAAAGGAGAACAGCTTCCCCAGCGAAACAATAAAGCCAGTACCATCCATTTCCTGAGCAAAGGGCCTTCCCACCACACACACTCCCCAAGTCTGAACTCTCGCTATCCTCAAACCAATTTCCAAAGATTCCTAATCTAATATTTACCCAAGAGAGCAGTGTCCCTCCCTGGACCCGCCCACCACCACTACTACAGACCAGGAGCTACTTGAAGAAATGAGCGTTTTATTCACTCTCGTACCGTGTGCTGGGAGAGTAGCAGACACACGGAGTGTATTCAATAGGTGCTTGTTAGATGGATGGATGAGACTTGAGTTAGGCTGCTCTTCTGGGTTTTATTTATTTTCCCTTGTATTTGTTTTCTGTTGATGCCTTAACAAAGCAACACCGTCTTAATGGCTTAGAACAATACACATGTATTATCTCATCACCTCTATGAATCTGGAGTCTGGGTGCAGGTTAACTGGGTTCTCTGTTGCAAGGTCTCACAAAGTTAAAATGCAGGTTTTGTCTGGGCTGTAGTCTCATCTGAGGCTCAAGTGCAGAAGAGTCTACTTCCAAGATCATCCAGGTCATTAACAGAATTATTTCCTTGTGGCTATAGGACTGAGGGCCCCCACTTTATACTGGCTCTCAGCAGAAGCTCACCTACAGTTTCCTGCCACATGGCCCTCTCTGTGGACAACACATGAGCACAACACAGCAGTTTACTTACTCTGAGCCAATGGAGTCTCTCGCTCCAACTAGCTACGATGCAGTTGTGCATAATCTGATACAATCAAGGAAGTGACATCCCACCACCTCGCCATACTCTCTTAACTGGAAGCAAGTCTCAGGTTCTGACTCGAGAACTAGATAAGTATGTGACCTGTTGGGAGTCACCTTATGATGTGTCTGCCAAACTCCTAGTGTTATGGTCATCTTGAGCTTTCCACTGGACTGTAAGTGCCATAGACCAGGATCTTAATTATCTTCTTAGCTCACAGCATAATATCCTCTATATGTAGACACTTCAGAAAAAAAGTAATGAATTGAAATTTAAGGTTGGCATGCACTGGTGGCCTGTGGTCTAGTACAACATGAGTGCAATTCACATATATCCCAAGGTTCCAGGTTCAAGACCCAGGGCCAGGGGGAACAACCAAGATGAACAATTAAATAAAATAAAGTTCATCTTCCTTCTCTCTCTTCCTGCCCACCTGCCTACTTGCCTTCATTCCTGCTTGCAGCTTTCCTTAAGAAAAAAGAAAAAGGTTGAGACAAACATAAGAAAGACACCTCTAAGGACATCACACAGATAATTCAGTTATAAAAAGTTAGCAGTTGCTTAAAAAAAAAGATGTTTTCTCAAGTGAGAGTGACAAACAAAATGATTTTAAGCAACTCCTCAAATGGGGGTCTTCTCAAAATTTGAGAGCCATTTCTAGGACTGTGACCTTGTCTACATGATATTTAAACATGTGCTCCTCAATCAAAAGTAACATGCAGTTATCCAGGAAAGCTACACACTAGCACTGGGAAGAAAAGATAAAATATTTACTTTTCACCAAGTAGAAAAATGACAATAATTGGTTATTTGAGTAAGCTTCCCCCACCCCCCTAAATTTTTCTACTTGCAGAGGAATAGATGTTTCAAAAACCTAATTTTTCTGCAATATTCAGGTAAAGTGTATTTATTTTGAAAAAAAAAAAAAAGAGAGAGAGAGATGATGGGTAAAATAGTCCCAAAGTTTGCAGGACAAGCAAATCAACTTCTTTCTCAGCTCTTTCTGCAAAGGTCCCTAGTCATCAAAATGGGCAATTCCTTTCTGAAATGCACATCTAATAAAACTGTGTGTCACTGCGGAAATTCTTAACTGGGTCGTCTCCAACATCTGATGCATTCCTTCAGTGACTTCCAGGAATAAGTCAGCAGAACCCCATGAAGGGGCCCAGCAGCTGCCCTGTCCCCTCTTCCCTGAAACCTCCTCATCTTCTCACAAGAAACCTTCATCCCCGCCAACACTGACGGCGTGTTCTGGACAAGAGCTGGCGCTGCATCTCACTGTTAGAAAACTGCTTTGGACATGAGTAATGGCACCTGACTCCAAAACATGTTACATCCACTCGTTACTTCTATTAGCTTTGTAAAACCCATCTCATCACTTTCGTTCTAGCAGCAACACACCTCATTTCATTGCACTGCACTTTACTGTGCAGATACCATAGTTTTCACAAACCGAAGGCAACCCTGCATCCAGAAGTCTCTTGGCACCATTTTTCCAACAACTGTGCTCACTTAGTGACTCCACGACACATTAAGGTATGTTCACTGTTTTTTCATACATAATATTATTGCACACTTAATAGACCACAGCAGTGTAAATATAATTTTCACATGCACTAGAAAACCAAAAAGTCATGACTCGCCCCGTGGTGGTGGTCTGGGACTGAGCCCACACTCTCCGAGGTATGCCTGGAGACTTACTCTAAGCCAGGGTGGATCAGCCAGCAGGTGCTGGTGTCAGAGATGGCCTCGGGGTCATCCCTCTGTGTTCCAATCTGGGAGGTGTGTGTGGTGCATTCATTACCCATCTCCCAGAGGCGGGGGTTCAAGCACCAAAGCTTGATAAATGCAGCTTCAACGAATATGGAGAATGGGGATTTAAGCATCTTCCATGCTAAGAAGAGAAACAGGAAGGCCCAAAGATACAGAACTCACATCTACTGGATGGCAGATGGCTTCTCTGGGTCTCCTCAGTGAGTGTGCAGAATAAAACATATACGTTAACTTGCAAGCTGCACGTCGCAGAGTCCAAGGTTCCCATTTAAGACAGGGTTGCTGCTCCAATCCATAGGGAAAGAGGAGAAAACTTAAGTTTCTAGTCCCCAAGGCCTGGAATCTAAAGGAGTCCATTCCCCCTCACCCTGTTCACCTCCAGGCATGATGGACCTGATTCAGTTGGTCTAGGACAGGGCCCAAGAATTTGCATTTCTATTAGTCAGTCATTTTCTTGCCTTACATTTTTCTATCTGCACATGTCTGACTTCTAAAGAGCATGTTAACGTCTCTTTTTTTTTTTCTTTCATTTTTATTGAAGTAACATTACACTGCGACACTGTCTCAGGTGAGCCTCCTTCAAAACCAGCCAACATCTGGATACAGCACTCTGCATTCACCACTTAAGTCCAAATCTCTCCACCATACCAGTGACCCCTTTCTCTTCCTTAAGTATTCCTTCCCTTCTTACAATAGAATTCGACCTTTCTTTTTTTAAAGGAAAGGTGTAGGCAGGCAGGAAAAGAGAGTAAAAAGAAGCACTTTATTTTTATTTAGTTGCTCATCTGACTGCTGGTCCCAGCCCCAGGATGCGAACCCGGTTCCTCGGGATGCATGTGGACTGCACTGTGAGCCAGAGACAGCGGAGCCAACCGCTGCTCCATCAGGGCGCACCCACCCATTTAACATAACACGGAACAGAAAACACATTTTACATCACAACCCTATAAACATTAGCAATATATTTTGATACATGCAAGTCTACATAATTGAACAAGTGTTTCAGAAAAAAATAACTAGCCATATTGTGAGATACTATTTCCTCATCTTAATTTTCTTTTTTCTCCTCCCTTTTCCTCTTTTCTTGTGTTGCTTTTTATTAAAGGCAGATCATAGGTCCTACTTCTTAGTTTGGGGCACACTGCCTATGTTCCCCTCATGTAGATGATTCCTAGATAGAAAAATCTGTTTTATCACGGAAACTGATCATCTTATTAATAAGGAAAATGAATCCAGAAAAAAATCATCCGTGTTCCCAGTACGTTCCCAGGTGATGCTGCCGCTGCTGGCCCGAGAACCGCACTTTGATAACCATTCTGCCTGTGCAGTCAAGCAGGCTGATTATAGGACAGAATCAGAAAGCCTGACCAAAGACAGTCTTTAATACTCAAAACTGTGCAGGAAAACTGTTACAGGGAGAGGCTTATACAACACACATTCTCTCACAACACAAGGAACTCCATAACAATCTCGGTGTCCACAGATTTAAAGGCATTTCAGCTGGTCTTTCACTCAGAAACAAAGGTGACTGGTAAGGCTTATTAATCAAGAAACTAAACTGAGGGTCTATTGCATACACAGAACTTCTGCGCAGGCCAACTTCCTGATGGATAAAAAGTAAAGCAAAAGCAGGGTCCCTGCCTTTAATTTACTTATCATCTGTATTATTTCACCTCCAATTACCCAGAAATGTTGGGACTAACTTAACAAAACCTTTTCACTATCACAAGAAGTAGAAAACAGAGCTCTCTCCAAAAAGTTCTCACCTTTGCCTACACTCTCTCAGAAGAATGAAGCAAATGACTACAGTGGGGACTTAGGTCCAGTTACTCACACGCAAAGCAACCACACACCATTGACAAACAGGAGGATCAAAAGAAAGACCCTAGACTGCAAGCTCTTGTTTCTTAGATGGCGGGAGCTGGGGCGTTTGAACACAAAGTAAGCACAGCATTCAAATAAACTCCAAATTTTCAAACCCTCACTTTAACCCATCCTAACTGAGCTTTGTGAATTTTTTGTAACCACCAAATAGAGATTTTTCTTACCTTTGGTTTTTTAAAAGGTATAACTTTCACTTTTAGTTAGTAAATGTGACGATCCCCCTTCATTTGTGTTTTAACACAGCAGTGACCAGACTGTTCCTTTTCGTAACCCACAGACTTTGCTCCGGAGTCTGTCATGTGGCTCTGATGCACGTGCCACCTGTCTGACACGTGTCTGCCAGAGCTCAGACGCCTGGTGGTTCAGTCACCACAGGGCAGGGCACCATGCAGGTAGACAGGCCATGACGATAATTTGTGTGTGGCCCTAAGTACTTTCCTGGGTTAAACGCGGTTTTTCTCATCAATTAAAAACATCGATGAAGGTCAGGGAATGAATTTTCAATGAAAGTTTTTTCCATGACTTCAAAAAAGTGTAGAAAAATACTGAATCCTGGATGGTGTTTTATTCCTTAATAATAAAAGTCATTTGTATTTATAAGCCCTTGATGGTCTTATTTATGGCCTTAAATGGCCTAAAAGACAGGACTTGGAATCCAGCCATTTTCTCCCCTTATTTATTGTGTCACTGATAAATCTAGACTTCATCACCAAGCAACAATAGTCACTTCTGGGTCCTGCACCAGACCCAGCCTACTCCCACCCAGAGCTGTGTGCAAAGTGTTCCGCTGCCTCCAGATGCTCACAGCGCACAGGTCTCCGACGTCACTTCCATATATACGGGCTTCCCCCACTCTCTGAAAGGAGAACGCTCTTATTTGGTATGATGTAGTAATGGGTTGTTTGTTTGAAGGGTCTGGAAATGCTATTATCAGCATTAGTTTATGTGGGAATGTTAGCGTTCTGAGACCCAAAAATGAAGCTACCAAATAGGTAGGTTCTAAAATAGGAATGTAGAATAGATTCTCAAATAGCGACATTTTACTGAGAGCCTAAGGGGACACCTTCCCTTGAATACCAGCCTGCCCCAGCCTCCATCACTCTCTAACCTATCACCCTGTTTTGTTTTCTTCACAGTACTTACCACTTTCTATGTGCCAGCACCTAGTACACGAGGGCTCGTGAAAGCGCGGCAAATTAATCCAGTCATTCATTCATTCCCTAAAGGTCTAGATACTGAAGATAAAAAGATGTATATGGTAGGATCCCTACCCTCACAGAACTTGCATTCAAGTTGAGAGGCCAAACACACTAATCACTGTTTGATAGTATGAAAAGTGTTACAAGAAGATTTCTATGCCTGATATTCCCAAGAATGATTGAAAATTGGTTGAGTAGCCAACTCCCCCACAGCTAAGAGTAGAGGCAGAAAAAACTCTCCAAAGGAGCACAATCCATGTACATCCAATGTGAACAACTAAATAAAATAAAATAAAATGTTTCCTCCTCCTCTCTGCCTGCCTACTCAATTTCATTCCTGCCTGCACCTTCCCTTTAAAGAAATAAAAAAAGTCTCCCCACTTGTGAACCAAAGTAGTGAATGATTCATCAAGATGAGGTGGTGTGCCTCAGGCAATTTAAATAACTTTAACAACAAAACATATTTTGAAGCTGCTAATTGCTAACTATCTACTTGATAGAGTGTTAAAATGAAATCCACAGAGGTGAAAAAAAAAGTCGATTCTATTTATAACAACAATAATAAACTTCCAGCAAGACTGAAAGTCATACTGGAATTGTTTGGTCATCCAATAAGAAAGAGAGATATTTTAGTTAACAAAGACAAGAGATCATAGTATTATATTTTCCTTATTTTATTATCATCTTTTCCTCTGGTGGGTTTTTACTATAACATTCTTTCCCCTCTGTGAAGAGCCATCTTAATGGGTTGCCAGCATAACTCCGAAGCTTCTCCAGTCACTTAGTTCTCCACCTGAATAGCTGGCCCCATCAACTGAATAAAGCTGATCACATCAAGATCAGATAACAGCACCTTCCTCCAATCTGTCTTCCCACCTCTGACCATTCATCTGTCCTCTGTCCCAGCAGAACCAAGAGCATGGATTCAAACACCAGCCCATTCATCTCCTCATTTACAAAACACAACATTTTGCAAACTGTTTACATACGTCCGTGCCAACAATATTACTCAAATGTGGAGGAGTGAAAAAGCCACAGAGAATAGTGCAGTTGGCCAAGAGCAGTATTTGGGGATCTAAAATTACAAGGAAAATCATACAACATTCATTTTGCTTAGTTCCAAATCTCTATCAGATGATGTTGAGCAGAAAGATTCCAAAATTGGCAGGGAGAAAGGAAAAGTTGTCTTCCAGTGTGGGCCATGCCAGGCGGCCTTCAGAGAGAAAGCAGGAGGACACAGAGAACAAGTGACCTGCCCTTGAAAAACTGTCAGCACTAGCAGGGTTTGCTGGGCAAGGGTGGGCACCCAGGGAAGGCAAGGGAAAGAAACCCCAAGGTGAGAGTAAAGAAAAGAGGAAGCACAATTCTTTCCACAGTACTTAGATGACAGTATCTACAAGTCACCAGAAGCAGACGCTATCTTGAGCCCCATCTATTCAGGTCAATCAACATTTGCACGAAGGCAAGGAAGGGAGGCCGGCCCCAATGACACAGGACACCGATGAGGAGACAGAAGCCTCTCCCATCTCTCACAGCCAGAGTCAACAGTGAAATCAGAGTGTTCCAGAAGAATGGAAAGGGAGCCGTGAGTCTCACTAGAAAATCTGAGGAACACCTAGAAGAGTATGTATAGGGCCAGAGGGTCCAGGGTCCCAAGCAGGCCAACAGGAACCCCTAAGTGATCGCTTTTGTGCGATACTGATGGCCAGGGGTCACTTCTCCTCTACTACTCCCTGCACCCCACCCCACCACCACCAAGCCTCTGAATGACAGTGCAGTCTGTCGTTATGCCTGTACTGGGAATGAACGACCAGTCTAACCCCAGGTCTCAGAGTCCAAGATCACACAGTGAGGAGTGTTGACAAAGTGTTAACATCAAGCTAGGAGCCCTACAGTCTAAGTCTAAAGCCTGAACCTCTCACCACTGAGATAGACAGCTTCTAGGTCAGGACAAAGGAAAACCAAGACCTCGTAAGGAGCGAAAGAGGAGAAGGCCACAAAGGGAGAGCCAGGGAGTGACAGACAGCATTTCCTTCTACAACCACATGGTCCTGGGTCTAAATGACAGTATCCAGTGGGCTGTGTCTACATGAAATGCTTAGTCCTTAACCACGAGAAGGCACATTAAAAGGTGCACATGAACATAAGTAAATATGACCCCCATGTATTTCTCCATAAGCACCAAAACAACCAGTTTGTGCCACACCAACAAATCATGTGCTATTTGCTCGCCACTAACAAGACTGGAAACACCATTAGCAAAGCACACTCTTAGAGCAAGAAAGACAGCGCGACTCTCTTCTCTAGAAGTCATTGTACTTAATTACCACCTTAGAGAGTTTTAAAAAGCATGACCCCAATGAGTAGCTGTTGGATATGTCGTTTTCTATACTTTTATATATTTTAAGTGTTTATATTTCAAAGAAGAACATTTAGTGGAAAAAAAAAAATGTCCAAAGTCTTTGGATCTTTTTAAAGAACACTTTAACCACCTAGGTACAATGAACAGTTACGCAAATTCCAACTCATATAACATAAATATGCCTATGAAACAATTTAACTAACAAAAGAAAAACTGAATGAAATAACCCTACATACAGCAATCTTTGTTTACAGTATTCAAAACTGAGTTAAAACCATGTTTTCAGGGTTTCTGATTTTAAAAGTTTCTAAACTGGTGAGCTCTGGTGGAGCAGCAGTTGGGTCAGCTGGCTCCAAAGCACACAGGCCACAGACCCCTGGGTTCAAGTCCTGGATCTGGAGGGAAATCACCATAAAATACATCTTACACCTCTCTCAAAAAAAAAAAAAAAAAAAAAAAGTTTTTAAATTAAGTGTTGGGCTGAGCCTTTAAATTCTCATACAAGAATCATAAATATTGCCCAGGAAGGATCACTCTTTCTCAAAATGTGGGCAAACTCGTCAGTATTACCTGGGGTGCTTATTAAAAAAACCCAAGATTCTGAGAGAATAAAGCAGTTTACCAAACTCCTCCAGTGATCAGCTGGACACTCACATCTAAAAATTACCAATCAAAAGTCTCTTGATAAAATAAAACAAGTGAAAATAGTCAAGTGAAGGAAAATAGTCAAAAACAGTGACCAGCAGAAACTCCTCTCTCCTACTGGAGCCATCAGAGCTCCTGGTTAGGGAAGAAGCTACCAAAGACCCACAGAAACATGGTGGGTGCGGTGCGGTTCCCTTTGGCTCAGGCAGCTGAGACCCTCCCTATAAAGCCCAAAATCCTGGGTTCACAACTCAACCGGCGACTGGGATGAAGAAAATAACAATAATATAAAGATCCACAGTCACAGATGGCGCGAGAAGGGCACAACCTAGCCTCTTCCCATCCAGCCTTGCGAAGGAATCTCTACCTGCCCCAGGGGTGACTGAACTCTAAGCAGCCACTATTCAAGCAAATGTGAGCATCATCTAAGGGCTTCTAAGCTGAGTTGTATTACTCTTTCCCCCACCAAAAAAAATGACATACTGGCATTCTGATCCCTGGCACCTTAGGATGTGATCTTATTCTGACCATAATTGGAGACTAGGTTTCTACGAAGGTAATCCAATGAGAATTGGTCAGCAGGGTGGGCCCTAATCCAATGTGACTGACATTCTTACAAAAAAGAGAAATTTAGACACAGTGACAGGCGTGCAGAGGGAACACACAGGGAGAACACAGTCTTCTACAAGCCAAAGAGAGAGGCCTGGAACAGATTCTTCTCTCACAGTGCTCAGCAGGAACCAACCCTGTTAAGACCTTGATTTTGGACTTTCAGCCTCCAGAACTTGGGGCAGTAAAGTGAGCTGTTCTAAGTCGCCTCGTTGCGGGTACTTGGTTATGGCAGCCCAAGCACACTAGTCAGCTTGGGAAATCACAAAGTGAAATGGGCAGCGAAAGCCGATCTAAATCAGGGCTGTCAGGGGAGTTACGACCACGACCTCAAGGAAGAACATGGCAGCTGTGGACGTCAGGAGACCTAAGACAGTAGAAAGAACAACAAACCAAGAGCCACAAGATCTGCAGTGGCGTCTGAGCACCGCCCTCCCATTTGAAAAAGGGGTAATAATAAGTCATGCCTGTATCACCTACTCGCACAAGGTGTGAAGATGAAGAAAATGTCATTCACCGGCTCTGCTGCGCCTCCAAGAGCCACCCCTCACCCCAGCAGCAGCTCCTTGGCTATGCTCTGACCTGGGCCCCTGTTAAAAGCTGGTGACAAAGCCATAGCACACCAGGTCACCCTGTTCGTTGCTAGGAAAGACTTGGAAGCAAATTACATTTTAGGAAAAGTTCATTCAAGATCCCAAATATGTGTAAGTATGTTTGGAATATCCAAGACAACAAATACCAAGGTCAGAAGCAGCAGAATCATGTGGCTGCCAAAGGTCTTTTCAACAAGTCAGTCAGCCTCCCGGTCAAGGGTTTACCAGGCAGCAGAACACATCCATAAAGAGGGCCAGACAGGGGCAGGGCAGGGTGTTCAGGCCGGCCCACGGCCTGGAGTGGGGCTTTACAATGAAGGTTTAAGTACCAACGCACCACAGAATTTATGGTCCCTAAATGTTTGTTTTAACTAGTGTTGAGAACACATATTTGACCCAACGTGAACTTGACCTCTGGGTCCCTCTCCCTTCGCAGGGCTGTCTCTGTGCTACATGATAGGATTTTCCAGCCCATCCTCCCACCTCTGCTCCTAGCAAGGGGCGGGGGCAGCCCTCCCAGCAGCTGCCACGATAAACCTCCCTGCAGATCTACCGGCAAAGCAGCTGCCAATGGTGAAAGCAGACCCACGAAAAATGTGTAATCATTCCGGGCTGGGCTCTCGAGCTTGGTGAGCACCATACCCAGCCCAAAAGGACCAGAGACAGCCTGAATGTCGTCTCAGTACTGGGAACACGAGCTTCAACACCCAACTGGAAGGTGCCATCAAATGCAGTTCTGAATGCCACAGGTACACATGAGCGTGTCTCCTCTATAAATAATGAAGGAAAATTTTTAAGGTTGTTTGGATTTTTTTTTTCCCCCAAAGCAGTATGGGCTGAATGCCAATGGAAAAGCAATGGAATATCGATTTTCTCTCTCTTGCTAAGGAGAGAACAAGTCATTTGATGTGCCATGAGTTAAGTGAGTAAAAACAGACCCTGTACTCCCTACAGCTGGCTGCATTTCTCCTCTATTCGGAGAACCTGGCACATGGTAAAAGCTACACAGATATCCATTAAATAAATGAAAGAACCATCCATGCATTTACAGAGGACCTGTCATATGCCAGGCATTTGATTTGGCTGCGTATCGGCCATCTTTCCTCTCCCATCCACTGCACCCTCATCGCTCCTTTATTCCAGTGTGCTTTGTTCCCAAGTCCAGTCTTGTCTGTAAAGCCAAGCCCCACTGGCAATTCTCTCTCTCTGGCCCTCACTTACCCTGAAAAAGGAAGAAAAAGATGTGAAGAACCAACAGGGAGTGGATTCAGTTTCGTCAGAGGAGAAAACGCGCACTGATGGGAAGAATGTTTATACTCAAAAACATTTCATGCTTAGTCACAAAGCCCTCCTATAATATTAGCTCTTAGGAAAGAAAACAAATGTGGTACTATCTGTTTTGTCCAAAATAGATATCCCCATCAACAAGCACTCCATAATAATAACTAAAATGACATATCCTGTGCTGTAATTTTCAAATTCTGCAGACTCCCATGCAAAGGGTATCTGAAAAAGCAGCATTAACACGCAATTGGGTATCTCAGCATGGCAACTGGGTGGCTGGTGCCCCTGGGTCACCTCTGGATGCACTGACCCACTCATTCTCTACCCCACATAGCTTTGTTGCCTGCTTGTTTCACATCTTTCTGATATGCAAATGTAAAGGGTCCCCGAATCTTCGGTCTTCAAACACATTTGCCCAAAGTCCATTTAAATAAAGTTTCTGTGAACTAAAACAGTCCAGTCTTGCTCAAAGGGGCACCTCATTTTCTTCACTGGATTAAATATAAGTAAACTGAACAACAGAAACACATTCAATCTCTTAGGCAGAAATAGTTTTTGCATTAACTGAACATGACCAAGGTAACTGAAGTTCTTCAGCTATCTTCAAACTAATGATAATCAGAAGGTCTCCTGAGTCAGAGATGGATAAATGCATACATATTTCATGAGGACCACTGTCTTACAGGGGAACTTCGTGCTGCTAGGCTTTTGTATTCTGAAGTAGAATAAACCACACCCAAGTACAACTGTTCACTCTCAGCATAGAAGGAAGAGAAAGTGGAAGGAGAGCACAAATCAGTTTCTTTTACAATCTAAATTTCCTACTACTTACTGAAGCAGCTGAGTCACAAAAATTGGTGTCAGAATTTTTCCCATTCAATTCTGACCATGCGGAGGGGGATTTTCCCCCTGGACAGCAAGCTTTTGCACCAAGAGAACTAGAGACAGATCCACATTCTAACATTTGATCTCATTTAAAGTTATTTTAGAATAAATCATTCTGGAGTACAGAACAACACAGCCTTACTTTATTTCTTTTTATCCTTGTGATCAAGGCCCGGACAAGTTGGAAGTGACTGATTTTTTCATTTATTCTTTTTTTTTTTTTTTTTAATCTTTACTGGGGTATAACTGACAAGTTAAAATTATATATATTTTGAGTGTATGATGTTTTGAGATGAAGATGGTGATATAATCATCACAATCAAGTTCACTAACATAGCCAGCACCTAATCGTTGACTTTTCTGTGTGGTAAGAACACTTTAGGATCTAGTCTTCTTAGTGAATGTCAAGCAGACCACACCGTTTTGCTAACTGCTGTCACACTGCTGTACATCAGATCTCCAGAACTTAGTCATCTCACGTCACTGAAATGTTGTGCCATGGCCGCCCACTTTACCCCAAACTACTTTAAAGCTGTAACATAAAAAATGATCCCCAGATAACATTGTTTTTTTAGAAAGGAGGTCAATGACAACAGCAGGGGAAACATTCATAGGGAAAGAAGATGACCAAGTAATAGACACAAGAGGCAGGATTTACTTGGTTTGATCCGGAACACATTTTCAGAACATTCTGGCTGCCCCACAGCTTTCACACCCGCGCTCCTTCACCCTGGAATCTGCCAGACTTCTACCAAGTAGGCAAGGTTTTAGCACAGTCATTTCTGGTTTGGAAAACAAATGATCAGGGAGGTCAAGTGAATTCCCCAAGGCCACACAGTCAGTAAAGACTTCAGAGTTTGAACGTGAGTCTTCCGAAGCCAAGGTCAGGGATCATTCCTGCTCTGTCACAGACATAAAAAGTTCACGGCATCCTTGGTAGCACCCACTGTCCTAGGTGAAGGCAGATGTCTCCTCCATCTCTGACACAGACAAGACAAGTCCGCCCCTTGAAGTATCTCCAACGAGTCTTAGGATCAAACACTGACCTACGTCCTCAAAGGAGTTGTGATCTAAGTTTCTAACAGTGGGACCTGAAATGAAGTTGTCAGGGTTGGAAGCCCATAGAAAGGTTAACTGTTGAACGCTGAAAAGCGTGGAAGAAGAAAATGATACTGCACTGCCTAGACACCGGTGCTATGCAAGAGCGAGCCTTCTAGGAGCTGAAGAGTGTCTTGAAACACAAGCAAAAGGCATCTGCTCTAGGTACTGGGAGACGAAATCATGCGGCCACTTGCTCAGCAAGCCTGCAGTAAGTGTCCAATCCTAACTTTTCTGACTGGCAGCCTTCTGCTGCGTGTTTCTTTCTGAGTCACCAGAGGACAAAGCCAGCATGGTCACACACATGTGCTGGTTCCCCTCACCTGGAAAAGCAGGAACTTCTGAGGCAATTTCTTAAGATCTGGATGTTCTCCTTCTAGAGCATTTCTGGAACTTCTAAAACATCTTTGGCTTCCCAAATCCTGAGACAACCTGAGAAAGGAGGACTATGTTCTTTTCAGAGAAGGCACTCAATTCTATCCTCTGCCAAGTAAACTTCTTAAAGTAAACTTAAAGAAACTGAGTGCATTGTCTCTACCAGGCATCAAGGAGCACCCATCCATCAACTACAAAATTCTGCTCTGCAATTTTCGTCTTTACTTGGTAAATCCCACTGCCTTAGTGCTGTCACAGACGGGTTGTCTCCACGCTATGGGCAAACCATATCCTATCAGGTTTTAAGCAAGAGTTACTAGAGGGAGGAAAGCACGTGTAATATGAGCTGAGCAATTGTAAATTCAGGAAAATGCTGATGCACTGCTGTCAAGTGTAATCTAAGAAGAAGTAAAAAAATTTTAATCTAAAATGCCTACAATCCTAAGTATTTCTGACCTAGTTATTTGAATTCAAAAATCAGGAGGCTTGTGGTATGAAACACGCACAGACTGAGGTGGAATTAAATATCCTAAAATGCAAATAGCAATATAAATTAAAAAAATACAACTTTAAAAAAAAATCAGGAGACTGAGGATAAATTCATATCTACCATTATTCCTTGATCACAGCCAAACCATAACTCATCTGGACATTTCTTTTTTATAAAATTCCAGTCCTATACCCAAGTTCTTGTTTCTTTTGAGGATGAAAGGCATTTTTCAACAAGCAAATTCACCAGAATGATTTTATAGGAATTTTTTAAACTTATCCACTAGTATTTTAAAATCTAAACCATATATAAGACCAACTGCTAAACTTGATTTATGCTGAATACTAATAAGCTGAAATTTTGGATAATTCCCACCCATATGGTTATGGCTCAAACTCCCTGCAGAGAACACCTAAGAATACTGAATTGTTTCTGAGTGGAAGTAAGATTTCTTTTTTCCAATTAGCATCAGAATCCATGTGCCCAAAGGAGCCTCAAAATACATTTCAATTATTAACTTTACAATACATAGGATACATGTCTTTTGATGTGCTCAAATCTACCTGCATCCCTGATAATTTCTCTGAATCACTGCTAAACATGCGTAGTACTGGCAGAGACACTGCAGGAAACGCTGCTCATCAGGTCTCATGGCTACCTCCTGGGAAACAGGCTTCAGGGATGGAGGATTTTGGCTGCTATTTTCAAAAAGCTTTCAAAACTACTGATGCTTTATTCCAGAATAGGGTCTCCTACTTCCAATTCCCCTCCTGCCATCATCCTGAATGTTTTTCATTTCTTGACATGCACATTTAAATTGATAGTATTGACTCTGCCAAAATGGCACATCTTCCACTGGGATTTCTTTCCTCAGTTCCCAAGTCACAGATGTGACAGAGTGGTTAATACCTCAGCTGAGTACAGAGGAATCTGGGGCTCATCACGCTTCCCTGTGCAACCAATTGCTGCTGGCACCAATACACTCATTACCTGGGCACAGCCTTCCTGGGCGGCACTGAGGCTGCAGATGATGGAGTGGACTGCATTTCCATCACCTTCTCCAGGGCAGCATTCGCTCCTGCCAGTGACCCTATAAGATGACCCCCCCCGACTATGGGCAGCCCCGTCTTTGCCTACTGTGCAGGCCACCGGAACATGGAAACTTACGTTTGGTGCACCTTTGGGAGCCAGGGGCCTTAGTCCAACCACGGCAACACTGCCCGCCACAGACGTTCACCCTGAAACAAAGCAAGAACCCTGAATCTAGCAGTAGCAACATTCCCTCCCCAAGAACCTCAGCTTCCAGGGGGATCCTGGGCACCCAGCCACCTGCATGCACATTCCTCTGGTTTCTGCAGAGCCCTAAGGGGCACCCAGGACACCCATCCCAAAGTTGCCCAAGGAAGGACTATATACCAGGAAACGGGGAGAATCAAAAGGCTTTCATAACCTAAAGCTATTCAGGAGAGAACAAGGTCCCCATAACAGATTTTCTTAACCCAAAAAAGTAAAGTAGAAACAAATTTACTTCTACAGGATCTGCACCCACATTTTAAGTTGAATTTTAAGTCGAATCTAACTTTTAGAAAGAAATGTCCAAACACAGGGAGGACTGAACCTACCCCTGATTAAAAAAATAAACAAGCAAAACAACTGCTTTACCCGCCACATTCCCAACCAGTAGTTAATGGGGGAAAGGAGACAGGGAGAAGGCAGCCCACTCACAGAAACCTTCCAACCGAAAACGAGGGTCAATGCTGAAACACCTGGTCCCAGGACAGCAGAGCCCACAGGTGCAGAGAAGCCCCCCCATTTCTATAACGGTGAAATGTTCCAGGACACAGAACAGGAGTTGGATCTTTACACGGCCAGCCCTCCCCCAAACATTTTTTTCATCAGCCACAACAAAATTAAAACTGAGCTGCACAGAGAAGTTTAACTGATGCTGAGGGATTAAGTTGTAGTGACCTCATGTTTACGCCCATCTTCCAGGAGTACTTGGGTTCACACACAGGAGGTTACGCCCCAGGCAGAAATGCCTTTTGTGTTCACCCGCAATTCAGCAACAATGCACTGGGAGTTTATCCTCAGTAAAAGTTCCTGGGCTTCCCCGCACTCGGCTCTCCCGGCGGCTCCACGGCCGGCAGCAGCGGGCCGGGAGGAGAAAGCGCGACGCCCTCCGCCACCGCGGAGCGCCGTCGGCCGGGACCCCGCGGGTCCCCGCGCGGGTGGCGCGCGCGAGGAGGGGGAGTGTGGGCTTACCCCTGCAGCTGCTGCTTCTGGTGAACCTGCAGCCTCGAGCCCCCGCCGCTCTGCGTCTCCTGCGGCACTTTGGAGCGCACGACTTGCCTGCCTTGTTTGGCGAACGGGGCGGCTGCCGGGTGACCGCCGGGCGGGGGGTGGAGCTGCCCGCTGGGGCCCCCGGGTCGCGCCGGCTCCGGTGGTGGCCTCAGCCCCTGCAGGGCCGCGGCTCCGGACGGACTGGTGCGCCGCGTCCGCTCCGAGAGTGCCCCCGCGGAGGCGCGGCTGGGGGGCCCCGCGCCCGCCGAGCTGCGACTGTACCTGGCGTCGAGCGCGACGTTGAAGGTCCGCGGGCGCGGCGGCCCGCCCAGGGGCAAGGCACCCGCCGCCAGGCCGGGGCCCGGGCGCACCACATACGTGATCCTCCGCACCCGGCCGTGCACCGACGAGGCGAGCAGACCTGCCCAGAGCAGGAGCCCCCACCTGAGCCAGGCCCCCGCCATCGCGGGCTCCAGCCGGCGCGACCGGCCCCCACCCCCGGCCGTGCGGCTCGCCCGGTGCGGCCGCCTGCGCGCGCTCGACTCCCCCGAGAGCTGCGGAGAGCCCGGGAGAGGCGGGGAGGAGGAAAACTTGGTCGCCGGAGAGGAAGTACTGCGGGCGGCGGAGCGGCCCCAGACCCAGCCGAAAGCGGCGGGGAGGAGGGGGCGGGTGGGGGTGGGGAGCGCGAGCCCGGAGCAGGGGAGGGGAGGGCCGAGCGGAGCGGGCCACGCAAGGTGAGGTCTCTCGCCGCGCGGTGGGCGCCCGGGGAGCCGCAGTCGGACCGGCGAGGGCGGCCTTGAGCGCGCGAGACGCTCGGAGCGGCCCCGGCTGCAAAGTCTTTAAAAAGTGTCTCTCGCGGTGGAACCGAGTGTCAGATCTGAACAGCCAATCTCCGGCAGACGTGACGTCAGACAGTAAATCCTAATTGGGGAAGGCTTGAGATGAGCTCGGGAGCGCGCCGCCAGCCTCCACATCCACCTAGAGGAGTAGCTTGGATCGGCAAAGCAGAAGACCCCGCTCCCCCGTCCCGTGTCCCGGAAGAGGACAAAGGACTTGGCAATGTCGCCGAACGGTTCTTTCCTTCTAAAGCCTTACAGGGTTCGTGTGATATGCTTTGGAAAGATTGGGCATTTTCTCATCCATGCCTGCTCGGTTACTTGCCGTGGATATTGGGTTAAAATACCAGATTGGGGCCCCGGAAAGGACTATCCGGAATGCGCCTGTCTGTCCTTCGGAAAGCATCTGTGGTTCTCCGTGGGATTCTAAGTTATGCACGACTGTTTCTCGGTTTGCAGCCTCTGGTACCCTAGCCGTCTCTGGACTGGTACGAGACTGCAGGGCGGGCACCAGGGGGCGCCCGCGGAGACAGGGAAAAACCACCACGGTAATCAGCCCTCTCTATGTGAAAAGGGTCCTCGGTAGAAATAAAGAATTGACATGACAACCCCACCCATCAGTAGTATTTTTTTAAATCTGATCAATTCCCTGGGCCCCTATCTTAAAGGAAAGGATAACGGGAGGTTCCCTCATATCACATGAAAGGCGATGCAGAATATTGTAGGGAACAGAGTCACTCTGGGAGGAAACTATGAAATCATGAATTAAAAACAATGGCGTAAGAAGAATGTACAATTTTATTATAGGAATGCAATAAAAATCCCATCCCACCTATTTTTTAAAAACCATTAGCTTTTGGTTAGTTTCCAAGACTTAAGGAGCTCTTGTTCCTATTTATTAGTGACTTATTCTTCTGTTGTCTGCCTGCTTTGGCTAGTAGACAGTTGGTAGCAGGTGACAATGACTTAAGAAGAATTAATGGAAAATATTTAAAGTTTAGAAAACAATCCATTAATCTGTTTTTTCTGTACATCGGAGAAAGACTTCAACTATTTGATTTGGCAAGAGAAGGCCTCCGTCTATCTGTCTGAGGACCAGTCTCATGGGAGAACACACTCTCAAAGCCACTGTTGTAGGATAAATAGCTCTGACTTGAAGGGAGAGATCTCAGTTCAGTCCTAATACTGCTGCTAATTAGCCAGAAACCACAGGCAATTCACCTCCCTCTCTGAAAGTGAAGTTCCTCCTCTGCAACTAGGAGAAGTGGGATTAAAAGTTCCTGCCATCCCTTACAGTCTGTGGTTTAAGACCATGCCAGGAGCCCTCTGAACAGGATAAAGGAGGTCATACCAGGTCAGCCCCTAGTCAGACTAAAGGGAAACCTTTTGCAATTACAGCTGAGAAGATTGAATAAGGAGAGTAAATCCAGAAGATGCCTTCCAGCACTGGTTCTACTGTAGGAAGGACACAACACAAGGTAATAAATACCGCCAAGAACCTACCTGGAGGCAGGCAGGAGGCTGACCCTCTGCAGAGACAAAGTATCACAAGGCATCACCCCTCAGTCTTGGAGAAGCTTCCTCTCTGGTTAGGCAGATGAAGATAAATAAAGGGAAGCTTTGAAAAGCTTGTTGCCCTGCTATTGGATGGGGAATGGGGTGCCTAAAAGCACCAAGTTCGTACTAAAGAGCCAGGACAGGAGAGAAGAGGTATCAGACAGGTGAAAACTTAGCAAACAGTAAAGAACAGTATCATGAAACTCTGAAGGGTTAGGTGGGCTGTTCTGGGGATCACTCCCAGCACCCAGATGGTCCCCATAAATCGGTCCTCTTTCCAGCAGTGACAGTTGTCTGAGACAACAGAGCCTGAATGCAGAGTCAAGGGTTGGGTTCTCATGGCTCCTTCACTTCTCCTGGGAACTTGAGCGCATCATTTCACCTCTCTGAGCCTCAGTTTCCAGAGGGCCTGGGGACAGTCCTGGTATCCTTGGACTTGGGGAGAAAAATGACTTTTACCATACTCTGTGCCTCTGCAGAATAATGTTTCCTGCCATTAAAAAATTACCATGCCATCCTCCTTCCTTCCCATCCACCGCAGTGGAAACAGAGGTGGGTATTTCACCCCAGTGTTCAACCTAACTACAACCTGCCTTATGACAAAGCAGGATACACCACAGTTAGATCATCTGTGAAAAAAACCACAGGCAGAACCTCTAGGGTGATTATCTCATCCCTATACCCATAGACGTGTGTGTGTATATGTGTGCATACACAACCTTGAGTGCAGTAAGACACACACAAGCAAGGAGCCCCACCTTGCCAGGAAACTAGTAAAGTCAGTTTTCCTAGTAAGTCTCGTGCTATTTACATCACTAACAAGATAACCCTGGAGAAATGTGCTATGCAGCCTATGTACTATCATATGCAATGGGTGCTCATCTCAAACACTGAACTCACTGTTATTCTGAAAGTGAAAGCCCAGTTTTTGTCAGGCATGGGACAGGCCTTTGCCAAGTCTAGACCCAGTTTAATGCCATGGATTTGGGACCCAAACCCCCTAGGTTTCAAGGTCCGTTTATATTGGCAGGACACGACTTCCTGGTTCAAAACACAAGCCTTTAAAGATGTCATAAAACGTCTTGGACTTCACATGGTTTTCACAAAACAATACTCAGATGAGCTAAGTGTAAATGAATCAGAAAAGAGGATTATGTTTCCCATAAAAACTCATGGGCTTGAGTATTAGGGGAGAGAAAGGCAGGCTGGCAAATGCCAAACATTTTAAAGCACTTTGAAACCATTAGTCAAACTCATAATGCAGCCAGGTTCCCTCATCCTTACACTTTATGAGTTTTGTAATTGAAAATCTTTTCCTACATTTAAGATCAGCTACAAATCAAATTTAGTGGCTGCTTGAGATCAGAACTGCTTCCATCCAGGTTTGCTGCCAGCCTACCTTGTGAAGCCCTTTTAGTCCTCTTCTGGTTTCACCAAGAAATTCTTAGAGAACAGAGGGGAGAACGGAAAGAAACAGATGTCAGTAAACTGCAAATAGAAAGAAGAGAAACAGGAGCCCCCTAGTGGAGCAGCAGTTTGATCAGTGCTTTTTGCCAAGAGTGCAGTTCACACACATCCCAAGGACCTGGGTTCGCATCCTGGGTCCCAGTGGGAACAACCAAGATGAACAACTAAATAAAATTGTAAATGTTCTCTCTTCCTGCCTGTCTCTGCTCACCTTCATTCCTGCCTGCACCATCCCTTTAAAAAGGAAGCGAAAGAAGGAGAGAAGCCAGAAAAAGATTGAGGAATGGGGGAAAAGGAGAAAATAGGCAAGAAGGAGATGAGACAAAAGGAAGGAATGCAGTCGAAGGAGAAAGTGAAAGAAATGGAGAGGAGGCAGTAGATGAATGGAGGAAGAAATGAAGATGAAATCAATGAATGAGAAGGGAGCAAACAGAATTAGGAGATGAGAAAAAGGAAAAAATAAAAATGAAATGTAGGGAAAGGAGGATTATATGCAGAACTTGTGACTAATTTTCTCAGGCTGCTCACTGGGATTCTGGCACGGCCATAGTTCTGACCCGAACATCAGGCCCTGAGAAGCATCCAGGTTTCGGCCAGGATTAAACCTGTGGTGACAGACGGTGCCAACACAGTGTGGCTGGCCCGCTGGCTGACCCTCTCCATGCAAAACAAGAGGGTCATGATGTCTTGTGTTCTCCCACTCAAGCAGGTGGCTAAAGACTGCGGCTTCAGCTCAAGACACCCGCACATTGGGGCTTCACTGGCCATCATTGTTGTGTCCCTTGTCCTGTTGACCACTTCATCCAAAAGCTGGGCTGAAGGATATTAGAAGTGTGTAACCTCCTCCTCCATATTTTATTCAATTTCTATGAAAAAAATCACATGAAGCTTTTATAAGTGAAGAACTAAAACAGAGATGCATCCCATGAAGATGTCAGTGTGTCCACCAGGCTGTGAGCAAGATAGAGATGGAGACTGGGATGCTTTGCAGAGAAATCTGAAGGCCCCTGGATTTGGGAAACAGGTCAAATAGAGTCTCTCGTCCTTTCAAAGGTTCAGGATTGAAATGTATGCATTTTTAACTGTCCTTCAACAAACACTTATCAAACAATCATAGGATTGTTAGTCCACAGAGATACAGAAAAATTGAAGATTTCCAGGTAAGCAGTGGAGGCTGAGGTGCTAAGTCAATGACTGGGGTGCAGACCATATAGAATTCAAGGACCCAGGTCTTGACCAGAGACTGGGAGAAAGAGTCAAAAATAAATTAAAAGTATTTCCTTCTCCTCTTCCTTCCTTAAAAATGCCTCTTCCTCCTCTCCCTTTCTTCCTCTCTTAAAAAAAAATGAAGGCTTCCATTTCAGGTGGAGAAGTTGGACTGCACCCCAAAGGAGCATCCGGGCCAGAATGTCTCTCCGTGCTGCCTGGGTGCCACAACAATAGGGACACTTTTCGCGTGGTGCTTCAGTCCATTGGAACAAACAGACACAGAATAAATAATTACATGGTTGTCCAGATGTATAAAAGGACTTTGGGAGTGAGAAAGGAGACTCACAGAGGGAAAAGCGTCAGGGGCATCAGCAGCCTTCCTACATATGCAGAAGAGTCAGTCAACAGAAGTCAAAAGGTTCTCTGTATACCAAGTTCCCTGTTCTGCTTATTCTGGTGCCCTTCTCACCGGCCTCACGTAAATTCAAAGATGAGTATCACACAGGCGGGTGGGTGAAGACAATGAGATGCCTCTCTGTCTGCCACTAACCCCCATCTGTTCGTTAGTTTAAACTGAGGCATTTTCCTGCCCATATTTTCAGAACTTATGAACATTAAATATAAAACTGCAAATAATTAAAGAGCTACCAATACGATTTTATTTACACTTGTCACATCCTCAACCTTCATTAGGCCTTTGGCCAGTCAGCATTGCAGGGAGCATCCAGGAACCATATTCTTGCTCTCAAGGAGTTGGCATCTTGGGGAATATTTGGATGTACACCCAACTGAGATCTATGAAAAAAAGCAATCTATGAAACACTTGCCTTTCAACACAAAAAGATCCTCAGATTTCTTACATTTCACTTCGGTATCTCAGTTCCATTCAGTCAACAGAACGTCTAGTTTCCCTCCTTAAATTTAAATTCAGAGGCGCACAGATACCTGCAAGGTTGGGTGAGCAAGTGCCAGGTAGGCAGACTGAGCGATGTTCTTACCGCTCAAATACAGCTACAAACAAGTCTTGATCCAGTTTTTAAAACAATCTCTTCTTTGCTTCAGCACTGATTCTTCCTGGGTTGTTATGTTAAGTTGCTGGGATTGCTTCTTCTTTTGTTTGTTTTTTTTCAGGACAGGTGCAGGCAGGCAGGCAAGGCAAGCAGGCAGACAGGCAGGAAGAGA
>RJWH01007748.1:0-36935 GCA_004363575.1 Solenodon paradoxus | reverse complement strand
AGCCTCCGCTCCGGGCCCTCCTCCACCTCCACCTCCGACACCAAATCCGTCACCAGGCGGCTGCTGGTGCTTCCGACCCACGGCTACAGCTGCAGGGTCCCACGACCCTCTGCTTAGATACAAGCTCCAGCTGCAAGCCCAGGTGTGCTTACCTGTGCGTCTGACCCACTGCCTCTAGATCAGAGGGTCCCACGACCCCCCCAGGTGTGAGCCATGAGCTAGAGCGGCTCACAGAATCCAGAAACGCGTTCACTCACTAGATCGCTGACTTATTACAAAGGATCTAACTGGGGAGCGGATGGAAAGATGCACAGGGCCAGGTATGGGGGGACGGAGCTTCCACAGCCTCTCCAGGAACACCTGTCTCCACGATTCTCAAGTCCGCCGCCACGGAAGCTCCCGGAACCCCACCTCCAGGGTTTTAAGAGGCTTCACCTCATGGACTGGCTGATCAACTGATTGCTCCTCCGGCCCCTCTCCCCTGCCTGGAGGTCTGGGTTTGGGGCTGGAAGTCCAACCTCCTTTCAAATTGGCTTCTCCAGCTACCGGCCCAGGTCAGTCGGTGCTTCCCCAAATCACTAATCACAAATCACTGAAGAGGTGTCTTTCTTACACTTAGGAAATGCCAAGGCTTTGGGGGGGCTTTGAAGCAGGACTGTGGATAAAAACCAAATATGTAAGAGGAGTACTTTGGGTTATGTAGAGTGAGAGCTAGACGACAGACACGCTTCTTCTAAGTCACGGTGTCACTGCCCTCTGCTCTGAGGCAGCGACTGGCCGGGCCCCCACCCTCCGGATGCGGGGGTCACAGTGGAGATAATTGGCCCCTTTCTTCTTTCAGGTCCTCCCTGAATGACTCAAGTGAGCCCTAACTCTTACTCCTCAAAAAGGGGCTCATAGCCAGAAGCCCGGCAGTCCCTCTTCCCTCTCCCCACTCACTCTCAGCTTTTCACTGTCCCTGCAAAGACCCCCCCTTCGCTCAGCACTCAAGCCCCGAATTTAGAACCTTCCAGCTCTAGGATCCTCTTGACATCTGCCACGTGTGTTTGTCCTCCTCTCTCGTCTAAAAATTCCAACCTCTCCTTTCCTACGTGTCTGGCCCCGCGTTCTGCACCTCCTTCTGGCACATTCTGAATCCCCCAGAACCTGGACGCTCCTGCAGAGCTCTCCCCTGATGATGGCATTCTCCTCTTCAAAACCTTCCGGTGCAGCTTCCTCCCACTGCAGCCCTGCCAAGGACCTTTCTCTGGGCTCTGAAATGCTCTGTGGGAAGGGAAAGGGAGCCGTGGGCTAAGACATTCTTCTCCCACAGAGGAATGCCGAAAAAATGTTAAAATCGTGTTGCTTATCATGGATGGCTACAAATCCCACTGTCCCCAGGACACAGTCCCCAATCCTCAGTGCAGCTCTCAAATCCCTGTGAGGCCTGTCCCCAGCAACTCCCGCGCCACCCCCGCCCCGTGTCAAGTCACAGGGGGTCAGGCTGTGTGTTGAGTCCACCAAGGTCCTTCTACCCGAGTGTCCACATTCGCAATGCCCTCGGCCTGCAAGCCTCCCCTGAACCAGCAAGTCCTACCTGCCTGCCATCCTCACCTCCAATGTCACTCTCTCAAGGAAGCCCTTAACACCCTCCCAACCCCCCAAACCCCACCAACACAGGCCTGTAGCTCCCCTTCACATCCCTTATCACAAGGGCCAATGTATGAAGCACCTGTTCAGCTCTCTGATTAATGTCTCTTCACTGCACACTCCAGGAGGGACGGGGACCACATCTGTCTTTCTGTGTTCCCAGCACGAAGGGAAGGGCCTGCTCACAGCTGGAATTCAATCTTGGCCAAACATACAAGTGAATGGAGGGCTGGTGATATTCCATCCACCTGTGTCCTTGTCCTGGCCACACTGGCAAAAGCCTGGCTTGTCTCCATCTTTGTCTCCTGGGTGCCCTCTTTTCCTCTCTGCCTCCACCATTATGCCCACTCCATTTTTCATTTTCAGAAACCTTCAAATTATTCACTTAGCACTATGGGAAACCATAAGGATATTGTCAATCTACCAAAGAGACAATTGTCCCCTGATATCTTGTCCTAAAGGCTACTAGAGACACTCAGCTCATCAACCACATGTGTCTAAAGAGCAAGGAGGGACTCCGCCTCTGGAAATGACTTTGACTGGAAATGACTACTTTGATTTTAATTGCTTTCTGTGCAAATTGAGGTGGAGTCCCAGCTAAGAGAAGACCTTCCTTCATGCAGCCAGAAGTGCCGGACACTGGCTATGTTCCAGTGAGCGTGCTCTTGCTGTGGGAAGACTCAGACTTAGGGCTAAGGACATTCTAACAGGAGGAACACGTCACTTGTAAATTGGATGGACGCCAGGAAATAGTTAAACTTCTTTCTTACTAAAGACTTCCAAGAGTGTCTCTTGTTTATTATCAACCTTTTACCCCCTCCTCTAAAAAAAGCCAACACTTCTGTCTGACACAGGCCTGCTAAAGAAAGTTGCTGAGATATGAAATGCATCCCAAGTCACGGCTCATGGAAGGTCGTCACCACACGTGCGGTGTGAGGAGGCACGGTGCTGGTGTCCAGCCCTGTTTGAAATTGTCCTGGTTCAGTCACTAGGGTTAGCATGTGTCCTGGCTCAGCAGTATTGAACCCCCCACACTCCTTCCCAGCCTGAACCTCTCCACCCCTGGGACTGGTGACCATTAATGAGACCTGGCTTCAGCTCTAAAAATTATGGTAAAGCCTAGATCAGCTCGTGCCTCTGAACTTCTCAGCTCTCAATTTAGATGCAGAGTAGACACCCGACTCTAGGAACGGTTTGATCCCAAGAGATGCTCCTTCTAGACAGGAAAAACATCTAAGGGGCAGAACGAAATGAGCTTCCTTCCCAAAGGTGTAGTTAACCGAGGTGGTCTCCAGCCAGCTAGATGCAAATGCAAGGCCTGTCCTTGACTCCTCGGGTAAGGAAATCCAGGAAATGAGGCTGAGAAGATCCTCTGTGCCGGCCAGAGACGTGGGGCAGCAGGGACCACAAGGGGGTGCATTCCAGCCATGGCCAGAGCTGAGCTGCAGACTTTCCCGAGCTGGGAGGACAGTGAGGAGGTTTTGTGGCCCCAGGGGGCGCTCCAGAAACCCAGACCCCTGCAAAGCCCGGTGAGGAGAGCTTCCCAGGCCTCCCTGACTCAGAGCTGAAAATGCCTCCTGGTACTTGGGGTCACCCACTTGATATCCTCAGCAACGGAGCCCTGATTGCCAGTCCAGGTGACCACAGGGCTCGGTCACCCAGCCCAGGGTCCAACCGCTACAGCTGTCACCTGGTACTCAGCCAGTCCCTCAAATGGTTACTTTTAGGAACCACCAGAGCTGCCGAACTGGTGAGGGTTCAGAGGACAATGGAATTTGCAACCATGGGCTAGAAAACGGTGGTGGCTGAACTGTCTCGGCTCCAGAAAGAACGCGTGGAGCACTATGGGAACTCGCCAGACAAAGTGGAGTGAAGAGGAGACCAAGGTCGGGGAGAAGGACACGTAACTCCCCATCCCTGTGCCTTGATAGACCAAATCAGGACTGGTCGTGGGCATGACCCCCTGGTCCTGGAGTGCCCCAGCCCATTTTTCTGGAAGTCTGCAGATGTCAGAGACCTCAACACCACCCCTCTCCCTCCCTCCTTTGAAAGCACATAACCTAGTCCTCACATGCTTCGAGGCTGGAGGAGGCATTCTGAGGAGTTCCCCTCTTCCTCTTTGACCAAATAAACTTCTTTCTCTGACGATGCTGGTAAGAGAACTGCTTGCTCCCATTTCTGTCCATGTGCGTTATCTCAGAATCTTAGACTCTTGGCACTGGAAGAGCAAGATGTCTCCCAATCCTCACTCCACTCATGATTTTTCTCCACAGCCAAGCTTCTGGAAGCAACTCGCATTTTGTGACTTAACGTGACAGAGGACTCAGTACCTGGTGGGAGGGCATCGAATGGGCCTGGTGCAGGCTCTGATCTAGCTTTCACTAGATGTGTGATCGAGAGCCGCTTCAACCCTCGGCACCTCACCTGCCTCCACGTAGTGACAGTAGTAACAATAACAATGCCCGACTCCACAGCCCTCACTGTGTACCAGTCACTGAACACGACGACACTTTACACTGATTATGTAGTTCAAACCTCCCAAGACCCCCGTGGTATGTACTCTATTATATACTACAGTGTAGACTATATCATTCCTATTTTACATAAGAAAACTGAGATCTAGAACATCTATGGCTTGTCCACTAAGCTACAGACATAAGGGTCACCTCTAGGAATCCAGACTTAAAAATAAGATTAAATACATTTCTGAGAAAGTCATTGGTGGCCACACAGTGCAGGTGAGACAGATGTCACAGATTAATCCCAGGAAAGTTACTAAACAAAGAGCCAGATAAATAAAAACAACCACCACCAGCAAGGGGAAAATACCAGAACACAGAGTTGCTGCAATAGAATATCAGCATGTGGTTTTCAGGGGAAAAATTGAAGAATTGGGCAAAGGAACAGGAAAGTGTGAGCCATCCTTGGGAAATAAAGTAGTTAATAAGAATTAATTCTAAATGTACCCAGATGTTGAACTTAGTAAACAAAATCTTCAAAGCAGATGTTATAAATATGTCCAAGGAACTAAAGACATGTTTAAAGAATTATAAGAAAGTATGATAACAATGAATCAACAAATAAAAATCACCAAAAAGACAAAACAAATTTTAAAGAGCCAAATAAATATTCTGGAGTTATAGAGCTCAATAATATAAATGAAGCTCACTACAGGAGTTCCACAGGAGATTTAAGATGGCAAAAGAAAGGATTGGTGAACCAGAATAAAGAAAAATAGAAATTATCCACTTGAAAGAATAAAGAGGAAAAAAGTAAGAACAGAATCTCAGAGACTTGTAGGACAACAAACATACCATTATATGTGAAATGGGAGTCCCAAAAGGAGTGGAGAAAGAGAAGATAGCAGAAAAAGATATTTGTAGAAAAAATAACAGAGGTGCACCCCAGTGGAGGTGAGGTGGAGCACAGTCCACGCACATCCCAAGGACCCAGGTTCGCATCCCAGGGCCAGGAGGAACAACCAAGATGAACAACTAAATAAAATTAATAAAATGCTTCTTCCTCTCTCTCCTCCTGCCTGTCTACTTGCCTTCATTCCCGCCTGCATCTTTCCTTTAAAAGAAAAAAGAAAAATAAATGACTGAAAATTTCCCAAACTTGATGAAAAACAATCTACTTATCCAAGAATCTCAACAAATCTCAAGCGGAACATATACAAACAGGGCTTTACCTAGACAAAGCATAACTGAACTCTTGAAAGACAAAGAGAAAACCCTGAAGATAGCAGGAAAAAAACAATGGGTCATGTACAGCGAGCATCAGTGTAATTAATGATTGATTTCTCATCAAAAGCAGCTATAGAGTTCATAATTGCAACCTCTTACAGATACTGTAAAGTCCTCTGCTAAAGCAATAACCGCACAACAAAAATTCTTCAGCTCTCTGGTCAAAAACGATCCCTTGATTATCTTTTCAAACGAATACCACTTGCTATACCTGGATGGTCACTTTTGGAGAAGATGGAACTCTGTTACACAACATCACTGAACAAGTCAGTTAAAAGGTAGATTCCTTCAGCAGGGTCTTTCTCTGATTGGTTTGGGTCTTGGGGACCCTGGTTCTGAAGTGTACTCTGAACAGTGGGGATTATCTTGCTTATAGTTTTCATAATAACCTCAATGGCGTGTTGTTTCTCTCAAAAGTTTTAAGTGCATTTAACCACTAACCACCAAGGAAATGATCTTCCTAATATGGAACAGAGAAGGTACAGGGAGAATGACCACCTTAAAGAATGCGAACCTCATGAAATGACCTGTAAATACTGTACAGAAGATCATTCAGAGTGGTAGCTGGGAAGAGCAGTAACGCCTTAAATTTTGATGACATCTCTCAGGCTGAGAACCAGATCAAAAGGGAGGAATTTTTTTTTTTTAAAAAAAAGGAGGAGGAAGTAGGGAAGGGGAAGAGGAGGAGGAGAAAGAGACTAAATAAGCCCAAATGGAGTCACTTATGCCAGGCCCACATCTCCAAAACCAGATTTAATATCTGACTTAATTGCAGTTTTAATCCCTCCCAAGAATGTAATCCCAACCAGTCCCTGTCAACAACAGTAGTTAATCTGTATCCTAAGAGCCTCTGCTTTCCCCTAAAGGAGAGTAACTTTACCTGAAACAATTTTTTTCTTTTGCTAAAAAACAAAAACAAAAACAAAAACAAACAAACAAGCCTGTCATCCCTCCCATTTTCGGATCATAAAAACCTTCCATTTTAGTGCAACCTTTCTTGGAGTCTCTCTGCTTGCTAGGTGGGGTACTGTCTGATTCATGAATCTTGAATACAGCCAATGAGATATGTAAAACAGCAGCAATGGAAGCCAGAAGATGCTGGGGTGACATACCTGAAATGCTGAAAGGAAAACAAACCAACCAAGCAAAACAAGTCTTCAAAAATGAAAATGAAATAATATATTCCACATAAACCACAACACATAAGAACTCGCTGCTCATAGACTAGTCATAGAAGAAATACTAACGGAAGCCCTTTAGGCTGAAAGGAGATGATTCCAGGTGGTAACGTGAATCCACAGGACAAAGTGAAGACAGAAATGTTAAATACACGCATCCATACCAAAGACTAAATACAGTTTTCTCATTTCTTCTCTGACCTTTACAAGCCATAAAATTGCATGAAGCAAAAAAATATGGTACCTGTGTTGTTAGAATTATGACAGATAGGTGTAATAAATATAATAACAGCACAAAGAGAGCGGGAGAATGGACTTCACTGGAGTAAGTTTTCTACTTTGTAGGAACTAAGTTCCTTTTAATACTAAATAGATGGTGATAAATGACGAATCAGTCTTAGAGCAACATTAAAAAAACTGAAAAAACACTGTAAAAAATGAACAGAAGAAATTGAAATGGTCCACCAAAATATATTTGTTAACATAAAAAAGAGCTATTAAGGGCGCACCCCGGTGGCCTAGCAGTCTAGTACAAGTCCCATGTGCATCCCGAGGCCCAGGGTTCAAGACCCAGGACCAGAAGAAACAACCAAGGTGAACAACTAAATGAAAATAAACATGGTGTTTTTTCCTTCTCTCTCTCTCTCTCCTGCCTGCACCTTTCCTTTAAAAAAATAAAAAGGGAAAGAAAGAGCAATTAAGGAAGAACACAGGTCCAAAAAAAAGAAGACATATAGGAAACAAGAGCAAATTAGAAAATGTAAACCCAACCATTTCAATTAATTATATTAGATACAAGTGGTCTGGACACCTTAGAGGATAGGGATTGCCAGATTGGATTTAAATAAAAAGCAATTTCCAAACTATACAGTGTCTACAAATGACACAATTTAGATTCAAAGACATGTATACATAAAAGGTATAAGAATGGAAAAAGTTCTATCACGCAAATGATAACCATAAGAAAGCTGAAGCAGCTATATTAGTAAGAGACAAAATTGACTTAAGAAACAGATTGTTATTAGACATAAAGGACATTCCAAAATGATGAAAAGATCAATACATCAGGCAGCATTTATACGTGTACCCAAAAACAACATCCCCCAAACACATGAAGCAGCAACTAGCAGGACCGATAGGAAGAAGAGAGAATAAAACTACTGCAATTGGAATATTTAAATATCTCATTGTCTGTAACTGATAAACAACTCAGTTGACTTCATCTGAGGTAGATAAGATAGATGCAGCTATAAAATACCCCAACCATGATTGCAGAATACACATTCAATACATTGAAGTAAAGTAGAATAGTTCCTGGGATAGAGTGTATGCTAATCAAGAAAACAACTATGGTAAACGTAAAGGTTTGAAATCATACAAAGGATGTCCTTCATTTAAAACTAGAATCAATAAAAAGACCCCTGTGAAGACTCCAATATTTTAAAATTAAATTACTGGTTTCCAAATAACCCACTGGTCAGAAAAAAAAAATGACTAGGAAAGTTAGAAGATAGTTTGAACTCAATGAAAATGTAAAGATAACATATCTAAAGAGAAGCTTAGAGGGAAAACTTATAGCCTTCAGAAGGGTCTCAAATATATAACCTAACCTTCATCCAACTCAAAGAACAAGCAAAAGCAAAGTAATCAGAAGGAAAAAAGAAAAAAAGATTAGAGCAGCAATCAATAAAAGAGAATACAGAAAATCATTAGAGAAAACAAGAAAACAAAAAGTTGATTCTTTGAAAAGATCAACAAAACTGACGAATCCCTAGCTAAACTGGGTGTGTGTGGTATGTGTGTGTGTGTGTGTGTGTGTGTGTGTGTGCATGTGTGTGTAGGTTGAGAGAGATTACGGTATCATGAAGTAATGGCACCACTACCAACCCTAAGAGTAACTTCATGCCAACAAATTAGATAACTTAAATGAAATGGAAATGTCTTAAAAGACAAATTAGCAAAATGCCCAAACACTACAATGTTTGAAGATTAGAATTTTAATATCTAAATTGATAGGATGGCGGATGTTCCATCCACTGCACCTGAGACCCTACCCAAGACAAACTGAAACCTATGTCCACACAAAAACATACACGTGAAAGTTCAGATTAGCATTATTTAGGAACAACCCCAAACTGGAAACAATCCAAATGTCCACCAATTTGTGAACACACAAAATGTGGCACATCCGCACCATGGACAGCACTCAACAATGGAAAGGGACGAAATGCCAACATAGCCACCACAGGCGTCAACCTCAAAAAACGACGCCCAAGCACACCTTGGTGGTCGAGTAGTTTGGTGCACCGCTGAGCAAAGACCACACATGTCCTAAGGCCCTGTTTCAATACCGGGGCGGGGAACAACCAAGAAGAACAATTAAATGAACAGGTTGCTTCCTCCTCTCTCCACCTGCCTGGCTGCCTACTCACCTTCAATCCTGCCTGCACCTTTTCTTTAAAAAAAGAAACAGAAAAAGATGCTAAGACCCAGATGCAACAGATTACATACTGTACAATTCCATTCATACATGATTTCTAGAAAAGACACATTTGTAGAGTTAAAAAAGCAGATCAGTGACTGCCTGAGGGTAAGGGTGAGAGCGAGGATTCTGAAAACAAGCAAAGGGAACTTTCCAGAGTGATGGAGTTTCTAAAACAGGATTATGGTGAAATTTTCACATCTCTATGAATGTAACACAGTCACTGAATTGTACTTTCACAATGGGTGAGTTTTATGGTATGTAAACGGTATCTCAACAAAGCTGTTTGGGAATGAAAAATAGAGACCAGGAATGTAAAAATTATTTTTTAACCACAAAAAAAGCAGCCGCTGTCACCCTGGCTGCTGCTGAATGCTATGGTGCTGGGCCCTTTCCACTGGAAAAGCTCCCGGGATCAACTTGGCTATTATTCTGAGAAATGTTCTCTTAAATGAATTTATATAAATCACTGAGAACGATGCCCAGGTCTTAGCAACCATTACGTACTTATTAATGATGATAGTCATATTATCACTATCATCATCGATGCCATTATTATTATTATGTGACAGACATGCTGGAAGTGTGCTAAGAGGTGGCCCTGGACCCTGCTGGGTGGTCATTAGGGGACCCGTCCCCAGAGAATCGCAGGCAGTCAGAATTGTTCCTCTAAGGACTCCTACTGAGAACTGGCCCTGTTTCTTCCAATGGATACAGCCTCTTCCAATTTACAAAAAACAATGAAAATTAAGCCATCATTTTCTTACTGTTCCATTGTTCTTGCAATCATGCAGATGTCTTCGTGGTAAATGACAGAGATGCATGAATGACAAGATTTTTGCGTCCTGGTCTCCCAATTATGTCCCCTTCTGCCCAGCCCACCCATTCAGCTCACTCACTCCCTGGGAAGCTCTGAGGGGCAGGGAGTGCACTGGAAGCTTACCTGTACCCCAGATGGCGCTCCCCAGTAGGTTTGGTCCCCCCACAGGCAGGGTTTCAGCAACCCCAGGCACATGTGCGGAGTCAAGACTCAGCCTTCCAGTTGCTCAGATACCGGGGGCTTTCAGTGAGCTTCACCATGCCCTCCGAGTGACTGTCCCTGTGAGTCCGGGATTCTACCTCAGTGTCCCTGCCCCCAGCTCGAGGCCTCACCTGCTTTCCCAGCTCACTCACAACTTCCCTTCTTCAGGAAGCTGAACCCCATTCCCTGGACAAGGGCTGGGCTGGAACAGCCCTGAGAAAGTACCCTAATGTCAGCGCCCACCCCGCCCTCGAGAGCAGCACTGTCTCACAGCTCGGCCCCACAGAGGTGGGGCTGCTTCATACCTGCGCTGTTCCCGGCAGTATCTGCTAATCACATCAGGCCGTAGAGTGCAGAATGATGGCCGGTGTGACCAAGGAATCACATTTTTAACTTTATTTACTCTTAATTCATGAATTCAAATGTAAACGCCCCCTGTGGCCAGGGGCTGTGTGTCAGACACTGCATGTGGTCCCCGTAAACCCTCAGCGCTGACAGGTGGGTCAGTGCTCTGGAGCCCAAGCCACTCACCTGCCCCTTCCCCAGACGACAGTCCCACCACCAGACCAGCAGCCCAAATCACAAGGGTGCCCCCCTGGGGCTACAAGCGTGCTCAGAGGGCTGAGGACTGCACCTTCAGTCTTCCAGAAGCACATCTTCAGAGCCAAGACCTGGAACCCAGCTAAATGCTTGTCGCAGGTGATGGCACAGGAGCTGTGGTCTAGACAGACACTCAGCGCAAGTCAACGCAGCTGTTAAATAAGATGAAATCGTGCCCTTTGCAACAATTTGGATGGAACTGGAGGTGATTATGCTACATGAAATAAGTCAGAATGAAAAGAGAGACAGTATGATTTCAGTCATATGTGCAACATAAAGAAACGAAATAAAAAAAGACAAATCCCAACAAAATTCACAGGACACTTATTAATGATGATAATGGTACTTATTAATGGTACTTATTAATGATGATTGTCATATTATCACTATCATCATCGATGCCATTATTATTATTATGTGACAGACATGCTGGAAGTGTGCTGAGAGGTGGCCCTGGACCCTGCTGGGTGGTCATTAGGGGACCCATCCCCAGAGAATCGCAGGCAGTCAGAATTGTGTGGCCACCAGAGGGGTAGGTGGGGAGGGAAGGAAGGAGAGGGAACCAGGCGGCGGGGAAGGCACTAGAACCCTGCTGGCAGGTGAGTGTGAAACACTCACAGACTGAGGTGAGACTTCAATGTCCAAACATGAATACAGGAGTGTAAATAAATCCAAAAATTTTTATATTAAAAAAACTAACCAACAACACAGAGATGAGTCAGGTCCATCACACAAACCTAAGGGGTGGGTGTGAGGTCGTCTCTGCTTTCTCTTTTAAAATCTGAATAAACGGCTTGTTTGGAATTTTGTCATAATTTCCCCACTCTATTAAGAATTGGGGCCCAAATTATGTAAAACAAAATTGAAGAGACACATCAAATGGGAAAGGAGAGTAGCATAAAATGCTTTGCAGGAACTAAAATAACAGACTAATGAGGAACGTTAGATGTGCTGAGACTAAATTGGTTATGATTTCTAGTCATTAGTTGTCACTTCATGGAAATCTTTTTAAAAAGAAATGGCACATTTGAAGGCAGATGGAGAAGCTAGCCTGGAAAGTCCTTTGCTTTGGGACTGATATGTCCTTTTTAAAGCCCGTGTTGGTCAATTAACTCACAGCAAAACCACGTTGGACTGAAAAAAATCAATATGCACTGAGGCAATTATTTTCTGTACCTCCTGCTACTGCATTGGCGATGTTTTCATGGTTCAATTAGCTTTTAACTTATCTGATACAATAGCAGCAGTCTCTATTTTTATCTGGGATATTTATTCACAACCAAACTGAATGTGATTTCAAATCGTTTTAGGGAATCTGCAGTGAACAGAGTCAAATATCAGTGGCATAATATTAAAATGCTTTATTCCCTTGGCCCAGCGATCATGCTGTAATTGTCATCCTTGGGGAAGAATATTCGGAAAGAAAAACTATGTACCTGGAGAAGTTCACAGTCATCATAATCTAAAATGGCAAAAACTGAGAGAATCTAAACAAATTAAATGACCTATAAAGAGGAAACAATTGCATATCTGCTCCCCTTGGGTTTCTGCGAAACTGATTCTCAAGGTCACCGGTGACCTCCACAGAGTGACACCCATGCTCAGCTCACTTACCTACCAGGGCATTCCACAGCGCGGGTCCGTTCCCTCTCCGAAGTGCTCTGTTCACTGGCCACATACCCCCACCCGGCCCAGAACAGGAGCTCAGAGAAATGCAAACCCAGAGCCTTGCCCGCAAGGCCCTGCGGGCACGAACTGGTGCCCCACCAGTCACACCAGTGCCCCACCACCCACCATGGCCCCACCTACCAGTTACCTTCCACACCAGCTGGAGAGGAGCTGGGCTTGACCCCTGTGCTCATCGCACGCTTCCCCCTCCACTTTCCCCTCTCCATAGAATCAGGCTCCCCATGCGACTAACTCTCCAGGGCAGATAATCCAATCACTGTTCACATCAGAGGACAGATGACCCTTGAGTCACATGGGTTTGAGCAGCACAGATCCAGTTATCTGCAGATTTTCTGGAAAACAGAGGCCCTAAAGTTACGAGAACATGGTACACCACTGCCGATGTATTTTCTCTTCTGATTTTCCTACTAACACTTTCCCCTCTCTAGGTCACCTTGCTGTAAGAATACGGTAGATAATGCACGCAGCTTCCAGAAGAGATGCTCATCAATGGGGTATCAGCGACCTGGTCAGCTGCGGGCCATTAGTGGTGACATTTTGGAGGGAGTCAAAGTTATATGAGGATCTTCCATGCTGTTCGAGGGTCGCTGAAGAGTGAGGACCACCAGTCCTGCCTGGCTCGGATTGTGAAAAACGAAGCTGCATTTCTAGACTGAGGCGCAGTTGGGAAGGAAAACCTCCCAGGACAGGTGATTAGGAGGCTGGTTCTAACAGAGGTGTCATGTGATGAGGAGTCCTCTTCCCACTCGCGTGTCACTGGGGGAGGCCGTGGGCCTGGGGGAGGAGCTCTAGGCCACACTGACTTCATGGTGAGAAAGGTTATGGCAGACAAAGTCCAGAGCCTGGGAGGCAGGGTTGTAGGATGTCCCCACTCAAGCCACACTCAAGTAGAGTAAAAGCAAACCCTTAGCGAACACTGTGAGGCGACCGGCCTCCTCAGAGCACTAACATGCAGGCATTACTCGGCCTTCACAGGCAGAGACTACTTTCAGCTGCTCAGTGGATTCAAACCCAAACAGCACAGTTCCAGTGTTCTCCCCCGTCACGTAGTCCATGAAAAAATCTCCAGACACAAAGTGGGAAAGACAGCTGGGGCAAGTTCCATGGTGTTTGCAAGGTCACAGCACTCAGTTCTGGACGTTCAATTCAGGAAGTGACCTTCCATCATCAGGAGCAAAATGTCTCCTCTCCACCCCCCGGAGAACACTGATCACTATGGAAAAAGCCAGAGTCCTCAGATGGCAGCGTGAAAACCAATTCCCAAGTTAATGAGCAAATATTGGCAGGCACTTGCCAAGCACACCGGAAAGAACAAGCCTCTGTAATAATCAACTCATAAAGCCCGGCTACCTGCGAACAAATGTTGATGGATAGCATTACAGGGGCTGAAATTCATGCAAGAGGCGTAAAGAACAGGACGTGCAGATGCCAGGGAGTCCCATGGGCCAAGAGCAAGCGGGGCCCATAGGTGAGACGCTGTCGGCAAGAGGGGAAGAGGAATCTGCAGAAAAGCACCCTGTGGTTCCACAGACCTTCAGACAGAGCTAGTCATTTCCAGCAAATCTGTTTGCCACCTTCATAAAGGCCCAGCCTTTCTCAGGGGTATTATCCACCTGGCGCCCTATCTGGACCCTAGCTGACCCCTTGAAAACGGCTGTGCTGACTTAGCTGAGGCAACAGATACCCCAGGCCTCTGGTGGACTCTGTTGGACCTCAGATAATGTGCTCACTGGAAATGAGAGAACTGGGCTTATGACCATGACCGTGTTTTCCAAACTGGTGTTTGAGGAACACTGATGAGTAAGTCACTTAGGATGATGTGGAAAGAAGTGCCCCCCAGGTGAATTAATTTGAGAAGTGCTGGTGAATCAAAGTTAAACAGATTTCCTTGGTGGTGTTCTCTATGGCTCCTGTATGACGGTTCACACTAAAACAGCCGAGAAGTCACTGGGTGTTCAAAGGTACAAATGGCCTCGCACCCGTCCCCGCACCGTGAGTCTCACTCCACGCCAACCTCTGCAGAGTGTTTTCTCCATGAGTCTGATTTCTCCTCACACGTCCCTCCATGGTGCTCAGGGACTGTCATTCTGTGTGCCAGTGCGGCCAGGAGGCCAGATGACAGCTGTTCATCTTGTCTGAGGTCACCAAGGAAACCGCGGACCTTTTCAATGAAGTCGGTCCCGGAACGGAGGCTGCAGCTGACATCAGAGGGACATCGGTCAACAGCTCAGCAAGGGAGACAGGCGGTGACGGCAGCGGAGGACATTACAGTCACACTAGACATGGCGCAAGGGCAGAGAAGGGAAACTGCTTCTAAAAGGAGTGTTTGCTTCTTACAGAGCCAGGAGTTTGCTGCAGATGGTGTTCTAGAAAACTGCCAACCTCTTGAGCAAATCTGGTCTCCAAATCTGGTCTCTATCTGTGGCTAGAAGGCCAACGCACACACATGGACACGCCTACATGCCATACACACACACAGCGGAATCTCCATGTCTGGTCAGCAGAACTGCCAGAAGCTGGGACAAGGACAATGAGAAGGTGGCCAGAGACCAGTCCTGCAGCCAAAAACCTGAGTGGCTGTGCCAGAGGGCGCCTGGCTGTTGGGCAGGGTCTGTGGGCTTCACGGGTGGCTCAGTGCTACACTTCGCCCCCAAGATCCTCTGAAAGTCAAGCTGAAGGAAACCGGCCTGACCTGCGACTCCGTGGTGGCCCAGGGTCCTGCAGAATCCAGCCAGGCTAGCAAAGGGGCAGCCAGGCAGCAAAGGCCTGCAGTATTTCCCCAGATGGCTGGGACACCATTTTCAGACACGTTCATGACAGAGAAGCACAGAGAAGCCCCGTCAGGCAGAGTTATAAAGCAGTTTCACGTGTATTATCTCCATCCAAAAAGAACATCCAAGCACAAGGTTGTGTCCCTAGTTCATGGGCTAGAAAACAGGCAGAGGGAGTGTGAACCTGTATAGATCAAGAGCCTCAAGAAACACTCACACGCTGTTGGTAGGCAGGTAAAATGATCTAACACTGAAAAAGCTGGGGAATTTCGTACAAAACTAAATACGCAACTACTGCCAACACCAGCTATTGTACTTCTGGGTATTTATTCCAGAGAAATAAAAGTGTAAGTTCACACAAAAACTTGTACACAGATGTCACAGCAGCTTCACTCATAATAGCCCCTAACGAGAAATAACTGATGTCTTTAGATGGGTAAATGGTCACCCAAACTGTGGTACATCCATCCGTGAAATGCTACTCAGCAATGCAAAGGGACGGGACGAGGCGCGCAGCAACTGCACGGCTCTCCAGAGATCATTCCATTTATGTGACACTCTTGAAGTGGGAAGCAGATGATGGTTGCCAAGGGTTGCGGGGGAAAGAGGCAAAACAAGAGATCTCACAGGTGGTGAGTAAGTTCTGTAACCAGATAAACCAGCATCGATACCCTGGTGGTTAAATCAGATAGTCTTATAGGATAGTACCATTGGGACAGACGGGGCAAGTGATCTCTAAATTATTTCTGACAGGCACATGTTAATCGCCAGTTTTCTCGCAATTAACAGTTTAACTCAGGCATATGTCCTGCTAGCTTAGCTGTCAGGTTGACCAGCCGAGTCCACATACGTCCCAAGAACCTGGGTCCAAGTGCAATTCAGGGCCGGAGGAGGACAACCGAGACGAACAACTAAAGACTAAATAAAATAAAGCGCTTCTTCCTCCTCTTTTTCTCTTCCTGCCTGCTTAGCTAGTCGTCGCTATTCTACCTGCACCTTTCCTTTCAAAAATAAAAAGCTTAGAAAGAAACAGACTGAAGGCACATATAGAATAGCTGCCCTTGTCTAATCCTGATGTGAACGACCCTATAAAAACACATTTCAAAGACAAGTGAAGGGCGCGAACGCTATTTGGACATTAGATAAGAAGGCCTTAGTGTTAATTTTTGTCAAATATGATAAAGATACTGTGTCTATGTTTTTAAAAAAAAAAAACGGTTGTAGCAGCTCATTCAGATGACCGAAATATGTATTTCTCATATGTGTTTGGTCTTTATTAGCAATTCCTAAAAGACTTGCATTTCTTAAACACTGAGAGTAAATAAAATGTCCCTTTTTCTTTTTCTTTTTTTCCCCCAGCCCAGGTTTCAGCCTCGTTTCCCGACTTCCACAGCCTGAGCTACGGCGGTGCAAGGTGCCTCTCATTACGGGCATGGGTGGCTCTTAGGAGCACTGGGCTGGTTGCCAGGGGAACCAACCACTAATTAGAAAACGGGCCTTTTCAGTACCAGCCCCGACCTCTGGGGAGTGGAGAGGGGCTGGAGGTGGAATCAGTTGCCAGTGACCAGAATGTTGATCAATCTGTCTATGTAATGAAGTCTTCATAGAATCCTTGAGATGGGGGTTTGGGGTGCTTCTGTGAGAGAGGTGTCTCTGGGGAGGGCATGGAAGCTCCATCCTCCCCCACGACCTGGCCCTGTTCTGGAGTTACATCCTTTCCCCCTGACAGCTCACTCCTGCAGCCGCTGGTGGACCGCAGACCCTGTTGCTGTCGGCCAGAGATGCCCATTCCTCGGCACACACGCCTCTGCACAGGGAAGCTCGTCACGCACGGTCGGCCTCCAGAGCAAGGGCTCAGAGAGGGAAATAAGGAACCCAAGAATCTCCCAGGTGTCACCCGCTCCCCTTTGTGTATTCTGTCACGAGTCAGGAAGACAGGAGATCCGCCCACAAGCAAGCAAAGGAATGAACTTGAGCAGGTGGGGATCACTGGGAGGCTGCCCATGGCACCCCCGAGGCAGGTGGTGTTTGTGGGACCAGAATTCTTAATGCCCTCCCTAGAAATGACATCTCGAGGACGCACACGTTCCCCTCCACTGCTGTTCCTGAGCGCCCGGCCTCACACACCTGCCTGCTCCCACACCTCTGCGGCAGCAGGCCCACTGGAGGGGCCGGTACCATGTGGCTCACCCACTCTGGTTCCCACTGAATGGATCAGTGACACCCCAGACGCAGGGCCTGAGGGCTGAAGACTCTTGATCAGGATCTGAGATGGAAAACGGTGAGAAATGATGCCTGTTAATACGGGGAAGTGGCAACAAACCAAAGCCCCAGGCCAGCTCCTGTTCTGTGGGAGCAGAAAACATGTTTCTGAAAAGCAGCTATGGAGACAAGAAAATGGAGCCACATCAGAAGTGCCCTTGGAGAGAAAGAGAAGGAAACCCCAAACTGGTCACAGAGTCGCCCCAGGTCTGCACTTGCTGGCTCCAGCCTCTCCCACGATAATCCCTAGTAGCTCCAGTGTCACTTCCTCCTGAGAGCAAGTGGCGGGGAGGAAGGAGAGTGGCCGGGGCTCCGGGACCATCATCCCCCCGCTGCCCACACACACTCACCTCTCAGAGGGAAGCCTCGTCCGGGAGCCAAGGGGTGCGTGAAGGCCGGCCAGGGGCCAGCCAAGCCTGGCCAAGGGGTAGGTCCTGAACTAATGAAGGAGGAAGAGAAGATACCTAAAAGTCCAAGTTTACGGCAAAGGCAACCTGAGGTGGTTCCCTGCTCACTGTTTCCTCTCAGAACCCACCATCGCGGATGACTGTTCAGAGTGGATCACTGGTTCTGAGGGTTCTCGTCTGCACACGAGAAAAGCAGCCTCGCCCCTCACCCTAAGGGCTTTCAGATTTTCCAAGAGTTAAGGTTCTTGTCCCTTCACATCATGACTGACTTAGGACTCTACAGGGGTTTTCTCACCCCCAAAGTTCTGGGCATTCAAGAAGGCCTGGGAGGGCCTGTCCTGGGGCTGGAGGCTCTCTGATGGCCAGAGTGGTGATCAGAGACAAGGGGGAGACAAAGGAGGGCTGAGAAGGTGGAGGAAGTAGGAAAGCTGAGTGTGCCTTTGACCGAGAGCAAGGCCAGGCCACCCGGATGAGAGCAGGATGGACGCGGGGGCAGCAGGAAACTGGTGGACCAGAGGGGACAAGGCATTGCTCTCCAAGCTTGCTCCCTGGAGGCCCAGACATAGCCAGGAACATTCCAGAGGGTTCCTGAGCCAATGTAAGAGGGTGGGAAATAAGAAAGCAAAGCGCTCATGAGATTCAGTCATGATGGCTAACCCACGGGACCCGGTCATCAGCTGTTAGACATGACTTGAGGGGAGAAATAGAGCATCCTCCCACCAGGGGACGATGAACAGAGGCACAAAGAAAAGACACTTCATGTCAACCCCAGAGGTGCCTGTGGATGTGGGACACGTCGCCATCTGAAGAGGCAGCATTCCCCCGCCATGCCAGCTTCTGCCCAGGCTGAGGCCCAGGCTGTGTGACACTGCTCTCACCCAGAAATCCTGCTTTCTCTTCCTCCACCCTGTGCCCCTCAGCCCTGAAGGCCTGATGCAAACCTACCTCATCCTCAGGGAAGCTTCCATTCTAGTGCATTCTCCATGCAAATAATCCCATATGCTCCTTAAATCCAGGCCCAGTGCTGAGGCTGCTTTGCTGGCCTACGGTCCCCCACTTTGTGAGTCCCCATTCCCTCCAATCCTCCACCCCCAGAAGGCACGTCCTCCGGGCCTGGCAGCAGCCCCCACCGCAGTGCCACATGCCTGGCGAGGACAGCAGAGTCTTCCTAGGTGCTGACACCTGGAGGAAACACGGCCTGAGCTCTGTCAACAAGATGGGCCGGCTAATGCCTTAGACCAGCAGCCAAGAACTGAAAATGGGATATCGAAAAGTAATAAGGCAGAATTTAATGGAGGGGACCAAAATGGAAGGCATTTCTCTTCAAACCATTTGGCCACTATCTTCATTAGCTTCTGGCATTAATAGGAAACGGTCATCATCACATTACCATTTTTAGCATTTTATGAAACTTTGCTCAGCTGTCTCTCTTCAGAATAAAAGGATTCCATGCTCAAACGTGCTCCCTTGGAGCTGCCAGGGAGTTTTCACTGAATCACTGGACACATGCATATAACTCTGTTCACTGTTTACTCAGATGTTTTCGCCCAGGCAAGTTCCTGAACACCTGTTTTCCTTGTTCTTTCTTCCACATGAGAACCCTCACCTCATGCCACACCAAATGCCAGCCGTCGAGGCACCATTCGCCACATCAGGAACTCAGAACCCACTGTTTCCTCAGGACTGGGGGCTCATCAAGAAATGGCTGAGCAACAAAAACATTAATTTGCAGAGATATCTGCACCCCCATATTTGTTGCAGTATTATTTGTCATAGCCAAAACTGGAAACTACCTAAGTGTCCATGGTTAGATGAATAGATAAAGAAGATGTGATCTATACACAGTGGAATACGACACAACCTTTAAAAAGATGGGATCCTGCCATTTGCAACAACATGGATGGAACTAGAGGGGATTATGTAAATGAAGTAAGTCAGAAGGAGAAAGACAAATACCGGATGATCTGACTCATAAGTGGAATGTCAAGAAACAAAGCAAAGGAACAAACAAAACAAACACCAACCCCTGGACATTGACAACAGAACTGAGGTGACCAGTGAGGAAGTTGGGGGGGTGTCCAACGGACAAGGGAGAAGGACCTTTGGTAATGTGGCGTGTGGTCAGGTATTTGATGGTAACCCAACACATATATTCACAAAGAACAGGCCTGCTTCCTCTTTCCCAGGACGGCCGGCAGCCGGCAACAAGTGGTCTCCGGTGTGGAGGCCCAGTCCCTCCAGAGTAGATTTCAGGCTCCTTTGGCATGCATCCATCTCCCTCCTTTAAACAATCCTTTCCCTGGGGTCCCACCTCAGATCATGTCCAGGAAAGTCCTCCTGACGCAGCTGGGTCAGCAAACCCAGAGCCGCGTCAGAGCCTCTCAGAAGTCACCATGGCTTCAGCTGCGAGTGAATAGTGAAGGGGTCGTTTCCAGTGACGTGCTCCTTGGCTGTGTTGCAGGGACAGAGAAGAGACTGATGGATGCACAGTGCCTTTCTCTGAGGCTGAGGCTTCCGCCCGACTCCAGTTAGAGTTGCTCATGCATCACTCTCACTTGAGGACAGAACTTCCAAAGTGGATTCTGTGAAATGACTCGACCTCAGACTGTGTACTCAAGAGTAAATTATATTTGACAAATGCAGAGTTAAGCAAAATGTGTGACTTCTTTCTACTTCAACACTTACCAGAGCTCTCGATGTGCTGATGTGTGCTTGACCCCACAAGCAGAAAAGCAGTGGCAGCATCTACACTGACTTCTCTGCACACCAGGCTTGAGGACTCTCGTGAACAATCTCCCTCAGGCCTCTCAGCCCCACGAGCCATCTCCATAAACGAAGCATGGGGGTTGGGCTATTCGCCCACCGTCTCTGTCTGGATGGGTGAGGAAAAGCTAGATGGCCTGTGGGCAGAGAACTCTGAGACGCCCAGAGACCACCACGCCTGAGGCGGTTTCTGAGACAGACGCTCCAGGAGAATGGTGGGCGGGAAAGCCAAGGACCACTTTGGTATTAATGGGGTGCGACGCAGAAACCGCTGGCAAATGAGGACAGAGAACAAGGCCTTGGCCCCAAATCCCAGCAGTATTCGCTCTCCTCCCACCCAGGAAAGCACGAAAGGGAGAGGAGAGAGAACAAGGACCTTTCCCTGCCCTGCTTCAGCTCACTTCTCCCGTCTTGAGACAGAGAAGAAAATTCCAGAGAGAAGACATGTGACCTTTTACACAGACTAAGCCTCAGGACTCAGCAAGAAAGGTGGCTCCCCTACCCACTGCTGGAGAGCCACGGGGGAAGGGCAGGGCGAGCCTCGGGCGTACCCTCATCTAGCCACTCACCCCAAGGTGGAGACAGGCCCCAGGACAGACCGGGTCAGGCACGAGCCTTTCATATGCAGAGTTTCAGAGACTGGAGACCCAACAGAACAGCTCCACCAAGCGGTCACTAGTCCTGAGAGAGGGTGCGGGCAGAGGCGAGGCCAGCCAGGCTCTGACGCAGCCACGCGCTGCACGTCCCTCCCATAGGGTGCATGTCTGTGTCACAGAAGGATAAGGAAACACTGACTATTGGCACAAAGAAATGAAGTTCCACAAACCAGACTTGAAAGCCTTCTGTTTTATGAAAGGGCTGTAAAGAACAGTCGAGAAGACGGAAGAGGTCCCACGGTGTGAGAAAAAATGCAGAAAAGCGCAAAGACATGCGAACTAAATATGACTTCTACTACATTTGTCAAATTTCCTTGAAGGAAAAAAAAAAAGAAGAGCAGATGGAATTGTAAAGGCTGTCTGCAAAAAGCTGCACGTGGACCTCAGTCCGCGGACGGACGGACGGACAGATGGACGGACAGACGATGAGCAAGCTCGCTCCTCGTCTGGACGTTCCGGCTCTGGTGTGGCCTCAGCCTGCAGGCCCTCTGGCCCTGCCTCCGTCCTTCCTCAGCGGCCTGAGCACTGGCTTCTGGGCAATGACTCAGAGCAGCAGCTCAGACCCCACGTCCTGTGTCTTCAGCGGCCTTGCAACATGCCGTACATGCCTGGTCTGTTTACATGCACCGAAATCCAAAGCAGGTCCTGCATGAACACAGGTTCCACCCCAAGTCTCTGACCCTTGCACCAGGCAGCCTCCTTCATAACACCCTGGGTGTGAAGCCGGTGAGTCACAGCCCTGTGTGCCCGCTATGTGACCCGGAGCCTGAACTCCCATTCTCTGACAGTGACCCCTGCTAGCCTGCTCTGGACCTGCTCCCCGCAGACGCTGGACCTGCAGTCGGGAGGGCTCAGACGGGGCCCTGCGGACCTGCACGGTGGGATGGGGCCGACCCCTGGCATGGTGGAGCCGTCTCTGGAAATCTCTGGGCCCCCACAGGCCATGGCCAATGGCACAGTGCGAGGTCAGACGTCCCCAGCAGGGGGTGTGGGGCGAGACCAAGCAGTGGAAGTGTACCCTCTGAAAAAGGATGACCACCTTCTGGGAGTGAAGAATAGGAAGACTGTACAGCCTCTGACAGACACTACTTCAGCCGGATGACAAAGGTCAACAGCAGCAGTGATCAGTTGTTCACCTTGATACATTGTATCATGCACAATGATACAATGTCTCTGGTCTTCCCAGTCTAGCCATGTGAAAGCATCATGGAGACCCCCAGTGAGGGGCACTCTACAAACACTAAGGTCAGCAAGGCAAGGCAGACTGAAGAACATTTCACTGCCAAGGGACGCCGAAGGGGACGTGGCAGCTCGGCGCATGGTGGTGTAAGGAGGGGACCCTGGATTCGATTAAACTACGGCAATCTGTAAAGTGTGGCTCAAGTTACTAACAACATGTCACTGTTGGCTTAGTAATTGCAACAAATGTGCCATATTAATGTAGTATGTTCACGATCGGGAAATGGGTGTGAGGAGATGTGGAAATCATATTAACTTTACAATTTTTCTATAAATCTATAACTGTTCTAATAAATCCACACATATATGGACACACAAGTTATGACAAAAGTAGCTGAGAGCATAACATGGAGTAAGGAGAGTCTCTTCAATAACTGATGCTGGGGCGCGCCCTGGTGGAGCAGTGGTTAGGTCCGCCACCTCCGAAGGACACAGCCACACACCCCTGGGTCCGAGTCCCGGAGCCGGGGTATAAGGGTGGGGGTGACCAACAGTGTGAATCGCTAAACAAAAATAAATAAAGTGCTTCTGCCTCCTCTCTCTTCTGCCTGCCTACTCGCCTTCATTCCTGCCTGCACCTTTCCTTAAAAAAATTTTGCTTTGCACTAAAACAATTAAAATTAAAAAAAAATTTATGCTGGGTAAACTGGACCGTCACATGCAAAAGAACCAAATAAGAGCACTAACTTACCCATCCACAAAATTTAACTCCAAATGGACCAGAGACTTGGATTTAAGACTTGAAATCATAAAATACACAGGAGAAAACACAGGGGCCAAGCTCTTCAACATTAGCCTGAGTGATGTTTTTGTGGCTACAAATCCAGTGGTTAGAGAAACAAAAGCAAAAATAAACCAACAGGATTACATCAAATGAAAGGGCTTCTGCACAGTGAAATAAACCATTGTTAAAACAAAAATGGCAATCTACTGAATGGGAAAAGATATTTGCAAACCATGGATCAGACGGGAAATATCCAAAATTTATAAAGAACTCACAAAATTTCACATTCAAATAAAGCACAGAGGGTCTGAAAACGCTTCTCCGGAGAAGACAGACGGTCAAAAGATACACAAGATGTTCAGCATCTCCTACTGCTATGCAGCTCAAAACCACAAGGAGCTATCGCCTCAAGCCTGTAAGAATGGCCATTATCCAAAAATAAGAAACAACAGGTACTGGGCAGGATGTGAAGAAAAGGAAACACTCGCTCAGTGTTAGAGAAAGTATAAATTGATACAACCAATATAGAAAACAGAATGGCGATTCCTCAAAAAGTTAAGAATAAAAATACCCTATGATGCAGCTTGCTGAATTATTTTATTCCAAGGAATAAAAACCACTATCTGACAAGATACACGCACCCCCAGGTAGCAATGTTCACGACAGCCAGGAGCTGGAAACAACTTCAGCGACCATCGGGGGATAAACGGTCAAAAACGATGTGGTTTATGTACGCAGTGGAATACTACTCAGCTGTAAAAAAATAAAACCCTGTCCTCTGCAACAGCACGGATAAGCCTAGAAGATGTTATGCTTAGTGAGATCAGGCAGACAGATAACTTCACCCAAACTGGTAGATCAGGAAACAAAAGGAAAGCAAACCCTTAGACTACACGAACAAATTGGGGGGAATGTGGTTAAATTGGGTAAAAGGGGTCAGCTGTATGGTGATGAATGGAAATTAAAATACTGGTGATGAGCACAATGGCGTATATACCGGTGCTGAGAGATGTGTGTACGCTTGAAGCTGACATGTTATAAACCAGTGTTGCTTCAATTTTTAATTGAAATTTAAATGAACAATCATATGCTATTTCAACTTTTTAAGTTTTCAAAAAATTAAGCTGTTCTAAAGAGTGAAGTTTAATTTTGAATACTCGCTGTCTGAGACTAAACAGTGAGCCAGATGTGCAGAAGATTCAAAGACACAAAGCACCAAGGACCAACAGGAATCTGAACGTTAGGGTGAGGCGCGCACACGCACACGTGACCTGGCCAGTCAGCTCTTGGCGTGTGCCTGGAAGGAGCATGCACCCACCCTGGAAGGAGCATGCACCCACTCACAATGCCTGGCTGGAGAGGACCGTGGTGAAGCCCAGCGCCCACCATGATGAGCAGAGGCCAGGAGAGGTGTGAACTTGGACGACCTGCGTCCTGACCGGTTAGTCACTGGGTGACTTGGATCACATCACTCCATCTCTCCGGGCTTCAGGCTGTCCATCTGTAAAACTGGGATCTTAATTCCTACTGAAGTCACAAAATTATGAGGAGGCTTAAAATAGATAACAGATCTGCTCAACCCTTGTTGATAAGCCCTGTTCTCTGCGACTTAATGTCGTGATCCCAGGAGGGACACAGCCCCCTGTGGTATGTGTTGTCACACAGTACTGGGACGATGTGATGCCTGGGCCAGCCCTGAGCTGACAGTCAGCCCACTGTAGGCAGCGCCCCCAGCTCAGCACGACCCTTCCCCGCTCCCGAGCGCTCCATCTTCTCCTAGGAGCAACCAGGAAAGACAACAACTGGTGACCTGGAAAGTTGGAGGAGTCCCGAGGTGCAAGCTTGGAAACCACTGCTCTAGGGGCATGTGACCTGAAACACCCACGTGAAGTAGTAGTATATCATCATCATCATCAACATTGTCGTCACCAGTATCATCATTATCATTGTTACTACTGTCATTATTATCAGCACCATCACCGTCCATGTCATATCATCACCATCAACACATCACTGTTCAATTAATATTCCCCCACACGGACCTCTCCTCACAGTGGCCCTGGACCAGACAGAGAGGGTAAAATTATCCCCACCTCACGGATGAGGAAACCAGAGCTGGAAACACAATGACACGGCGCATTGGACTCCGACACGTCTGCCCCACCCACGAGCCCGTCCTCACAGCAGCCAGCACCATGTCATCCAAACACCAGACCCTTGGCAAAAGGCTGACCACAGGCCGGAGAGCCTTCTGGAAAAGGCTGCGGGGGTCTCTGGTCGGCTTTGGACACTGCCAGCGCCAGGGCACCTGCCTTCCTCACTACAGCCAAGGACCAGGCATCATGGCTCAGCCTCAGCAAGGCCTGGTGTGAGGCCCCTGTCATCAACGCTGGAGCCAACAGCTTTTGGGCCGTGTGACAGGAGCAGGATGCTGGCCGTCCCCGGGAGACTTACCCACTCCCTCTACCTCCCCTCAGGCAAAAACTGCTCTCTTCTCTGTTGTACACGATGCTTCCAATGGTGGCAAAGCTCCCACCATGGACAGGAGGAGACACAGCCCTGTGGGTGTCAGCGTGCGGCACACGGGCAGGCACGTGTGAACAGCAAGACCCGCCAGCGAGCCCACGTGTCCCAGGGCCAACCCTGGTTGGACAGGAGCAGCGTCAGGGCGTCCCACCTGCAGGGCCCGGTCCTCACTCTGCAGATGTGGTCGGGGTGCTGCTCCAGGAGGTGACCAACCGCACCTGTCCCAGCCAGACCCACCCCTCAGAAGAGCAGTCGAGTTGTACGAGTCCCAAGAGGCTGGACTGTGCAGGTGTGAGAGGCTGGGCACCAGGTCTGGACACCAGGATGCGCCTGGGCCCCAGGAGGGAGGCCTAGCTTGACCTAGAACTTGGAGAAGTGGCCTGAGCTCAGCTCCTCACCTCCCCCATCACAGGGGCACCGTCCCAAAGCCTGGGGCTCCTGGGAGAGGTCAGATGTTAGCAGACGTAAACTAGAAGCACCTCACAGGTACAAGCTGATGACACCTGGGGGCCTGGGGGTGACACAGTGGCTTTGTAAGGATCACCTTTGGCCCCCTTATTCCACCCTGGGGCAATACAAGGAAATAATCCCAATTAGAGAAAATTATCTTCATGTATGTGGATAATTCAACGCAGTAAAGTTTAGGGTAGTCGTACAACAGGATACAAAGCGTCTGGGCAGCGGAGCACAGGGAAATATAAAGCGAACTAAGGTTCAACTGTTCACGGGGACCGTTCAAAAAGTAAAGACTGATTATACAGAAAATGGCACAGAGTGACATCAACTTATAAAGTCATCATGCAGCTTATTTGTATCATTTCTTTCATTTTCAACTGAAGATTCAATTTCATATTTCGATAGAAAAAAGACTCAGAATGTTTTAAATACAGCATAACCCCCACTTTGCCTAAATGTTTAAAAGCTATGTTAGGAATATGTTAGAAGATAAGGGATTCACAGCGATAGTGTTGATAAGGCAATGAACAGAAAAAGGAAGTCAGCCTACTTGCAACGTGTTTAGGCACAAAGGGAAGGGGAGGGGAGGGGAGGCCTTGACCCTGAGAACAGCCCTGACTGCTGGGGCGAACCCCAGCCAGGCCTCCCAACGACGCATGCACGCCCCGCCCCCGGAGAAACGGCATTTCCGCCCGGCCTTCCCAGTGGGGCCAGGGAAGACCCTCCCAGGCGCCTCTGCTTCTGGAGAAGCCAGGGGAGAGCGGATGCTGAGAGGGAAAGGAAATGACCACACCAGCGAGAAGGAGCAATTACAGGAGTACAAAACAGTCCGCCAAAGCACACGGCAGTCATTTCTATGATTAAAAAGGGGAGACAAAAAGGAGCGATAAAGAGCCACGATGATTCCAGGCAGCACCGACTGCGTCTGAAAAGTCTCCTTCCCCAAACCCAGGAATTTCGAAGGGCCGGCCTGCAGCAGCGTGGAGACAAGCGGAACGCCCCAGCCCCCCAGGGAGGTCAGGACTGCGGGTTTCGTTGTGACGGTCAGGTTGCAGTCACTCTCCCCAGGAAGCTGACTTTGAGGGTGAACATGAATTTCCTGGGCGCGTTCACTTAAAACACCCAAGGAAGGGCCCAGTGTGTAGGGCTGCCTGCCACACCTCCAGACACAGGTCCAGGGACCACGCGTGGAGAGACACTGATGACACCGCCACACCACGAGACACAGGTCCGGGGACCACGCATGGAGAGACACTGATGACACCGCCACACCTCCAGACACAGGTCCGGGGACCACACATGGAGAGACACTGACGACACCACCACACTGCCAGACACAGGTCCGGGGACCACGCGTGGAAAGACACTGACGACACCGTCACACCTCCAAACACAGGTCCGGGGACCACGCGTGGAGAGACACTGACGACACCGTCGTCATGGTCACTGATAACAGGAAAGGGTCTGAGCAATGCCTTCTCAGGCACGTTTGTCATCATACACTGTCAGAGGGTGGCCGTGCACACGCAAGCTGTGTGGTAGATATTGGGGCCACTACTGGAACCACCAGCACCCCGCTGTCATCACTGATAAATGTCCTTCAGTGGTGCATGGTTGACCGGCTTGGACAGCAAAGCTCTGGCCAAAGCCTGTTCTCTGCAGACACTGTCCCCCGAAGGAGGCCAGGCTGCCCACCATGCAGGGCCAGGACAGCAGGGTGGAGAGACAACAGCCTGGGCGCCCTCACACCTGTCCTCTGTCCTTTGCCGTCCCCCATCGGGCTCTCCCTAGCACTGGGAGCATCTTCCCTGCCCTGACAGTCCTCAAGGGAGCTGCATCCCTCCCACAGGCCCCAGAGACCAAGCAGCTATGAGGGATTGAGGGAGGCAGGGAAGGAAGGCCAGACACGCCTCCTCCCTGATCCCTGTGGGCCCTCCTTCCTGTCACAGCGGTTCATTCAAGGTCAATCACACACGCAAGACAGCCGGACCGGCCAAGCCTTTAAGGTCCATTGGGTCAAGATGTCTCAAATCCCTTTAACCACAAAACCTTATGAAAGAAAGAGCACCCTGGCGTGCCCTGGTGGCTCAGCTATTGAGCCTGTGCCCCAGGGCACAGTCCATACACACACCTGTGTTTGGGGTCTGGGGTGGAGGGAACAACTGAAAAAAGAAAAACAAAATACATGAAATGCTTCCTTCTCCTCTCTCTTCCTTCCTGCCTGCTTCCTTCCTCTAGAAAGAGAGTCCTGCCCCAAAGTCCAATGTGCACAGCATTGGGGCTGGAGGAGGGGTGGAGGTGGCGAGAGAGCTAAGATCAGGATAGAACCCCTCCTCCCCTGGCTCCCCAGAGCTGCAGAAGCCCACAGGGGTCACCTGTAACCACCCCTGGACTCTTCCAAGTGCCAGCTGCAGCCCCTCATTGTACAGGCGGGGAAACAAAGCGGCTCAGCCAAAGGCACACGAGTGGTTGGGGCCAAGCCGGGGCCAGCACCCCCATCTCCCCTTGAATCCAGGGGAGCAGGGACCCAGCTCCCTCGAGTTCACATCGGCCTAGTTGCATCAGCCTGGGCCCACCCGCGGAGAGTCACACAGCCCCCAGAGGACAGAGCTGCCTGGGGAGACAGAGACCTCCCAGTCAGACAGACCTCGGTTCGAATCCCAGCTCCGCTGCTCAGATACCTGCGCGGCCCTAGGCAGCTCAAACCTACAGCCAAGGGCTCCCGTGTCCCCTCACAGACTGGTGGGAGGACACAGGAAGCAGACGGAGCCGCCCCAGTTGCTCTGCGTGGTCTCTCGCCCCTACAGACCTCAACTCAGGGAATCCCTGGGCCCAGACCTGGGCTCCCGTGGAATGACAGCCTGGCATGGGGAGCGACCTCCACATCCAAACCCAGGGTCCTGCCTCCCCACCCTTCAGCGTGTGGTTCTGATTTCTCTTTGCTTCCATCTCCACCAGTGGCCTGGCTGTCCCCTGGGCTAGGAGGCTCTGCCTGGCCTAGGAGCTGGGGGAGCTCAAGCCGCCACCACTGCGCTAGCTGCCACCCTGCACCCCAGAACTCCCCTTCTCACCCCTAGAGGCTCCGGTCCTGATTCACCGTGTCCAGAAACTGGACAAGAGCCCACGCTCCAGAATCCATCAAGGAGCATGGAGAGGAGAACCCTGAGCCTGTGACCCCAAGAACGAGACCCATCCCGAGGCTGCTCGTCCAGGGTGCAGGCCTGTGGCACATCCACACAGCCAACCTGCCACCGCCAGACGGTCATACCTTGTCCACCCCGAAGCAACAGAAGCCCAGAAAACCCTTTCGCTGTGCATCGGGGCTTCCAGAAAAGTCCAGCTGGCCACCATTGTACCCCTTCCGTGTAGATGTCACAGTTTGAAGTCAGATTTAAGCACAAGTTCAAACTAGGAAGAACAGGACTGCAACTGTGGATGGAGGGTCATGATGCAGCCTGCCTTTCACAGAGCACAAACAGTCCCAGAGGGGTGCATGCCAGGGGCAGAGACAGGGCTCGAGCCCTGAGTCCAGGGACACACGGCACAGCCCACACCGTGTCCTCGGGGCGGCCACAGCTGGGCAACCCAGAGACCACATTCTCTGCGCAGGCCGCCACACCTGAGTCTCAGGGCACAGGCAGGGCTGGAAACAGACGCAGAAGTCACACTCAAGGGGAGCCGCGCCGTCAGTTACCTTTGGGCATGATCTGGTGCATGGCGACTGAGAGGAAGAAGATGGGGTCACTGTAGTAGGTGCCAGAGCCAGCGCTGAAGTGCTTCTGCATGGCCTCCACGACCGGGAAGAGTTTGTCCGTCAGCACGGCGACATCATGGAAGACGACCTGCAGCAGGGCACAGCAGCGGTCAGCACCCAGCTCAGGCACCCAGCACACACATGGGCCCGAGGGGGCGGGCAACCATGCCCTGGGGGCCCGAGAGGCGGGCAGTCTAGGAACAGCAGGAGCAGAATTGCAGAAGCAGTGATGGGGAGGGGACACTGTGAGGGCGTGCAGCACGCACGTGTGGGGTCGTGTGTGAGGGTATGCAGCACGCACGTGTGTGTGGTGAGGGCATGCAGCAGGCACGTGTAGGTGTGGTGTGAGGGCATGCAGCACGCACATGTGGGAGTCATGTGTAAGCCCTGCAGCACACACGTGTGGGGTCATGTGTGAGGGCGTGCAGCACGCACGCATGGGGGTGGTGTGTGAGGGTCTTGGGAGGGTGGTGAAAGCAGTCCCAGTCTGTTCTCTACATTTGCAGTTCAAGCTGGACCACCAGGTGAGATGCAGGTCCTGACATTGAGGACTCTCAGCAAGTCTGCAGGCCAACGGCTGGGGCACCACCACTAAGGTCATGACACATGTTCCCTGGGCTAGGTGGATGCCCCAGCTCCATGTTGGACAGTGTGACCAGTGGAAGAGGCTGGCCACTGGAAAATGCCCAGTGCCACAGCAAACTCATCCATACACTCATTCAGCATTCTAGAGTGTCCTAGGCCCTTTGAAGTGATGGGAGAGGTGTGAGAAATGACCAGTCACCACCTCCACAAAACACCTGAAGTCTAGAGATGCACCAGCTGCTGAGCAGGGCTCTGCAGTTAAAGAAACACTGGCAGACACACACTGATCCCTGACGCCCAGGTCCTCAGCAAGGACGGCACAGCCTGCAGATTGCAAACGAGGGAGCAGATGCTCAGAGAGAGTGCGCTTGCACGCGATCACACAGCTCACAAGCGGCAGAGCCAGAACTTGACACCTGGTCTCCAGCTGCTAAGTCCCGGGTTCTTCCACTATGCGTCCTCTTTCCTTAGCAACGGTGGCTGAGCAGGGAGACATCCGCACGCTGGGGCTGAGAGTAGACGGGTGCTGAAGGGACCGATGCGTCGGTTTGCCTGGTTGGAGGAGAGTCCAGATGACAGACTCATCCTGCACACAGCCACAGCCACAGCCTCAGACCAGGCCCTCTGCTCAGGTCTTGCAGGTCCCGGGTGCCCCGTGCCCCCGAGCACAATAACGCCCCAAAACTCCGCCCAGGGCAGAAGTCTGATGTTCCCCCTCCACCTTCCTCAACCCTCATCAGAGATCTGCTGATACCCTTCCCCCTCTCTCTGTCCAGGTAGCAGGCAGGACAGGACAAGCCTGCAATGCCGCCACCACACACAACTCAGACCAAGAATCACTGACAGGCCGCCATCACGGAAGGAGAGGCCACAAGAAGCCCCGACTGACTAGCTAAGCGGTTGGAGGCCCTGCAAGCAGCAGAGGTGATAGGTGTTTCCAGGTTTCAAACAGGAAGGCTTGGGGATGAGGTGGGACTCATCTACCTCTGTCTTCCCCCACCCCTCTGCCCTGAACCCCATCAGCCCGGCCGCGCCCCCACTCTGCCCTGAACCCCATCAGCCCGGCCCCGCCCCCACTCTGCCCTGAACCCCATCAGCCCGGCCCCGCCCCCCACTCGGCCCCGCCCTCACCCGGCCAGCGGGCCCCGCCCCTCTTTGCCCCGCCCTCCCCTGGCCAGCTGGCCCCGCCCTCCCCTGGGCCCAGTCAGCTGTTCTGGGCTTTCAGGGGCCGGACCCTCAGTCATCAAGCACCCAGTCTATCTTTCTTATTTTTGGTTCTGTTTTTGGTCAGAAACCTGTTTTTGTCTTAACTCATTCAAGTGTTTGCTTTTATCCTTAAGTCACTTCAATGTCCAAATCGCTATGAAACTTAGAACTTGCACATGGCATAAACTCTCATCACTCTCCAGGTCACTCCAAGTCTCTCATCTCTTTATAAAAGCAGTCTTTACATTTCTCGACTCAATTCTAAGTTAAACCTGAGGCTTTTTCTGACTGCTTTTCTTTCCTTTGACTTTGTTTTTTTTCTCTCCGCCAGAGATGGAGTCCAGAGCAGTTCTGCTTTCCCGACACTGATACCAGATTATGGCTCCTGCCTCCTGCTCCCATTCCAGCGCCTGGCTGACTACAGGATCGTCACCTACACCGACGCGTGTCCCCACCTCCTTCCTCGCCCCCCGAAGCAGCCTTTGTCATGCCTGAGTAACCTTCCAATTATACAAATTCATTTCGCTCTCCTCTGGGCCTGATGGCCCCAAACTTCCTCAGTGACCTGCACCTTTCCCTGCAAGGTGAGTGGGACACCCACTAGCGGCTCTGGTAACTCCTCCTGGGCTCCCCTCCTCTGGGGATTGGGTAGACTGACCCAGCGCGTCCCCACTCTGACTGCCACCTCTTAGTGTCTGGAGTCCTCGTGTACTGTGCCTGCTCTGGACACAATCCTAAGTCCACCCCACCCCACCCACGCCCGGTCGGCTCCTACCAGTCGCCCCCTGGCCGGACACCGCTCCGCCTCCACAGGTGCCCACCTCCTCTGCACCCCCTACCAGGAGGGCAGCCGACCCCTTACTCCTCCTCAGGCCTGTGTCTGCCTCTGCTGAACAGGACATTCCTTGGGCAGAGGCCGTGACTGCCCCGTGCCTAGAAGCAGACGTGGCCACAGGGTCGGGTTCTGGACGGAACTGGGAGCTGCAAAGTAGAGGTCAGTCAGTCCCGCTCCGGGCTGGAGTCCGGCAGCGAGCGTGCTGTCCTCCCAGAGCTGCACATAGCCCCACTCCGCGGCGTGGGCATCCCGTCCCCCAGCGCCCCCAGATCCGTCTCCAGCTCTCCCTCGGAGCCTCATTACTCCTCCACGGGCTGCTGGAAGCTGCAATTTGACAAGAAGCTGGAGGCTGACAAGAGGGAGCCCTCGAAAGAGCAGCCTCTCGATTCATGAAAAAGGCAGACAGAGAGAAAACATGGACACACACGCCGCGGAGCGGGGTCGCCACAGTCAGGTCAGAAGACAGAGAGGACGGCTGGCCGTGTGCCCCTCAGGCGGCCCCACCCCCGCAAAGCTTCAGAGACACCACAGCCCAGCAGCACTCACGATTCGCGAGGACAAACTGCACCCTGCACACTGCACACTGTTCCAGACACTGGCAGTGAAACCGAACCAATGAATGTTCATGTAATGAATCTATTTAAAGGTAAATTAGTATGTGCCATGCGGTAGCAAAGCAAGTGTGAGCAGGACAGCCCGGCATCCCAGTGCCTAAAGCAGCTCTGGAAACGGGGACATCGAGGGCGGGTCAACCTGGCCCACAGCCCAGCCCAGGGTCCGACCTTCAGGGGACAGCGAAGTGGGAAGGATGGGATGGGAGAAAAAGAAAGGGAGGAGAGAGAAAATGCCAGCCACTCTGTGTCCCTTGTCCCTTTCAAGTCCCCCACCTCGAAGTTTGTAGATTAATTACCAGATCACCTAGAAACGAGGAAGACATGGTGACACCCACAGCAGGCAGCTGGCCAGTGGAAAGCCACAAGGGTGATATCAACCATGAAGTGACAGTGTGAGATTTAAGGGTCCAGATATAAAAAGTCAGGTCACTAGCTGTGATTTTTCTTTATTTATGGATAACTGCATCTTTCAATTTTTAAATCCTATTATATAAAATACCACCTTTTCTAAACCGAGCTTCAAAAATGATTTTTCAAACCCTCCATGTGGATCAAGCCTTCCAGAGCAGGTTTCCAGAGCACATCCCCCTCATCATCCACTGAAGATGCTCTGGACACAGCTCTTGTGAATGTGTGCAGGACGCTGTCGTTGGACATGGTGCCCCACCCACGAGAGCTCACCTTCACGTCGTGAGGCGGGTGGTTTGTTAAGCACCAGTAGTAACCCTCTAATTGCACCCACTTGCTACCTTCCTCTTAGTAGTGATCTTGACTTGCTGATATCAATGTACCACACTCAGCATTCTGAGATCAGAACTCCAGGATTAACAATGAAATCTGTGTTACATTTCTTTGCCTCATTTTATTTTTAACTGGTTCTTCCAAGTGGCTTCCAGAAGTATCCTTAACGCCCGAGGTTGTTTCAGGCTAACATCTTCCCTGTCACTGAGAGCTGTGTAATATAAGACACGACACCCATGCTCATTGCTGTTATTTGGAAACGGCCTACGTGTCCATCACAAATGAGTGAATAAAGAAGATGTGGTGTAGACACACAGTGGAATACTACTCAGCTATGAAGAAGATGGAATCCTCCCATCTGCAGAAACATGGATGGATCTGGAGGAAACTACGCTTAGTGAGATAAGTCAGAAGGAGAAAGACAGACATCATGTTTTCATTTATATGTGGTTTATAGAGAAACCAAGCAAATCAAGCAAAGAGAAACTTTTAGTCAATAAAATCAAATTAGTGGTTACAAGAAGGGAAGGGGGTGGAGGACAGGCAAGATGGGTGGCAGGGATCCATTACACGGTGAAGGAAGAGCTGGAACACTGGCAAACTTAATGCCTGCGTTAAATACAGACGTCTGTCACGATGCACACTTTAAACCTACGCATTGTCACGATGCAATAAAACGAAATTCAAGAGAGGCTTTAGAAAGACAGCTCATTAGAAAAGGACAGTCTGGGTCACTGGATACGGTGAGACACTTGGTGATGGAGGACAGCGTGTGGTGACAGACATCTGAGGAGCGGGGAACTTGCACATATAGGGAACTACACAGGAGTTTATTTTAATCTGTGAAACAAACACTGCAGTAAAAATTTTAAAACCTAGGAAAAAAAAGGACAGTTGGCATGGGGTGAGGGGACGCCTGCCTCACCCTGCCACGCATGTGGATCTCCACAGCCCCACGGGGCACCTGGAATCACTAGAACGGCAGAGTCCGGAGCCCGGTGGGGATGGACGTCGCTGCCAGGCCCCGGACTCGCTGAAGAGCCAGGTCACTGCTCCTCCAAAGGTCCCTGGGGACACAGGGCCCTGCCAAGCCTGAACTCATCGTGGTGAAGCCTCACACATCACGTGTGCCCCGCTGGGATTCAGGGTCACTGTGTGCTTGAGCCCAGAGGGGCGACGGGCTGGCCTGCACAGGACGCCTCCGGGGCGTTTGAAGAACAGCAGCTGGGCCGCACTGGCTGCAGAAACTCGGACGGGCAATGTCACCTTCCTGAGCTCACCTGGCAGCCCCAGTGTCCCCTCGGCCCTGAGCAGTCACCCCTCCAGACACGCACTCAGCCCTCCCTACACAGTCAGTGGTCTCGTCCCAACAGACGCCCCCAGGCAGTGGGCATAATGTCCACTTCACCTCCTTTATAAAGTCTGAGGCTTTGTTTGTCACAGCGAGTGCAGCGGGTCCTTACGTGACAGCATGCTGTTCAATGTGTTCATCATATCCGTGAAGGAAAACAAAACGGACTCCGAGCCGTGGTCGGTGTCCCCGCGTCTGTGCGGGATCCACCTGCATGCTGCCATCTCCTCCACACACGGCGATGTGTCAGGGCCCCTGGTGCACCCACAGTGTCGCAGCATGAGTGCGTGGACGTGGGTGTGAGCCTGGCGGGCCCTGCAACGACGCTATCCTGTCCACGGTTCTCCCGCCCGTCCCTGAGCTGCTGGCACAGGCCCCGGCCACCAGCGACCCTGAGCTGGAATAAGCGGGTTGGAAAGTGAAGGAATGAATGCACGCAGGTGACTGTTGACTAGTGACATGCTGCGATCTTTATTTTGGAGTTTTGTTGGGAATCGGCTCCTGCTTCTATCAACCTGCCCCTGGTGCGTGTCACCGCTTTCCTTAGACGCAGAAGGTCACTGTTTCCAAGAACCCATTGATGATGTTAACTGAGGACTTACTGTTCTGAATTTTCCAGACAGTATAATGCAGAAATATCATATTTCTACAACATGTTTTCTTCCCAAAAGAAAAGGTAAGAGAGCAGGAAAGCATGAGAGAGGGAGGAAGAGGGGGTTTATGGTGAAATCTTAGGGTGACCTACCCCATCTACTCACCAAGAAGTAGAGCGGCCATAGGCCGACCGTGTCTTATACACAAATCTTCTTTATGTCATCATCTCCCGTGACCTAGTACCTCCCAAAGAACAGGACAGTTTGACCACAAGTGACACCCAGGGAATGTACTCAGCCTGTTTTCATCGGGCAGGCAGGGTCCTCACACCCTGGCCTCCCCAACAGGTCCCCAGCCCACACCAGCCCCACCGCCCTGGCTCTCTGGGATGGGGACACAGCCGTGACCCCCGAGCGCCCTGCTGAGTGCAGAGTCTGACTCAGGACTCGTCCTTTTTCCAGGTGTCCCAAAACCCCCTCCCCCAGAGCCCCAAGATGTTGACACAGCCTGGGGCACAAAAGGGGTTTCTAAGAGGCACACAGATGAAAGAGTTCATCCTAACACTTAGGACTTACTTTGATATGCAAAATGGTAGGAGAGTCAGAAGACTTTGAACTCTTGACTTCACAGGTGTTTTCTGAGGACAGTCTAAGGAAAAGGGGGAAAAGGCGAGTCCGTTTAAAACAGGACATCAGCAAACACCGGGAAGGAAATGTCCAATGGCCCGACTGGTGACACGGCCCGTCCATCCCTCCACTGGTGACAAGACACTGTGCTTGTCATGCCGAGCACAGCCCAGGCATCCACAGGCCAGGAGCCTGCCTTCCCCAAGGACACACGCTGACGTCAGAGCCCACCCCGACCCCTGGTCCAGCTCTCATCACTCCTCCTGGAGCCTCACACTCCTGGTCACTGGGGCAACGTTCTAGACTCTTTCCCAAGCCCCAGCACTAGGCGCAAAGGAACAAGGAACAAAAAGGAGACAAACGTGTCCGACAACGACAGAGACAGACATGAGCTCACAGGCCCTACACGAATGTGCAGAGACGAGTCGCTTGGCAGAGGTGGCGGGGGATGATGCAGCCAGGCTTTCTGATCCCTGTGTG
>RJWH01007747.1:0-36937 GCA_004363575.1 Solenodon paradoxus | reverse complement strand
AGCTTCTGAACCTTATGGCTTCAAGAAAGTTTTAAGAAAATGTTTATCATTCAGATTTCCATTTTAAACAGATAATTATGGTGGCTATATGGTGGGTGATAGTGAACTGGGAATTTGACAAGATCCACAGCTGTGAGAGCAGTGAGAATACAATTGTTATACCATGCAGAATGTGGTAGAGGTCTGAACTAAGGCAGTTGTTAGGCTGAAGAGAAGATGGATTCTAGAGCTTTAGACAAGTAGAGTAAAACCTTAGTGAGAACTAATTTGTGTTTATATTGGGGGAAACACTGTTGAAAAAGAAACTGACTTCCAGTTTCTGGCTTTATTTAAGAGGAAAACGGTACCACCAACTGAGATAAGGAATATAAGCGGAACAGATTTGGTGGGCAGGGTGAAAATAAGTTTGGTTTTAGACATGTTTAGGGGCATTAAAGAAGAGACATTAAACTGATGATGGTATATAAGAATTTGAAGTTCTTATATACCTATATAACTTCTTTGAATTTCTTCTGGTGGAGTAGCAGTTGGGCAGACTCCACATACAACCCAAAGTACTGGGTTCACGTTCTGGGAACCACTGGGAACAACCAAGATGAATAGTAAATAAACTTAATAAAATTCTTCTTCCTCATCTTTCTTCCTGCCTACCTGGCTCTGCTCACCTTCATTCTTGCCTGTACCTTTCCTTTAAAAAAGGAATTTGAAGTTCAGGGGAGAGGTGAAGGCAGGGAGTAAAGAGTTAAGAACTATAAGCATTCTATGATAGTTGAAAGCATGAGAATATATAATATTGCTTATGGCAATATAATGAGAGGAATAGGTTAAAGTTGATACCCAAGGGAATGTTAAGAGAATGGATTAAGGAAGAGCCTTGGAAATGCATTTATATACTTGATTATTTTTTAGCTTTGCTTTCACATTTTCTGTGAGAAAATATCATCTATACCAATGACTTCAAATACCTTTTTCTAAGATTAAATTTAATATTTTTGTCTACTAGATTCTTCCTTAAATGTTTCATACTAGGCACCTTAGACATAGATTTTTCACATCAAATAACATCATCAACAACAGTCACAAATAACTTTAGATAATATATGCTCAGTATTATTCTAAGTGATTTATATATTTTAACTCATTTTAGTTTCCACAATAACTTGATAAATATATTATCACCTCTGTTTTTTAGAGGAAACTGACACATGAAAAGGTAAGGAAACTGCCTAAGGTCACACAGCTGGTAAGTGGCTGTGTTTGAATTTGAATCTAAGCAGTATGACTCCAGAGACAACACTGGTAACCAGTGTGCTCTGAAAGGTACAGCCTGGAATGAAGCTGAGCAGAGGCAGGCAGGCAGGCAGGAAGAAAGAGGAAGAAGTACTTTAGTTGCTCATCTTGGTTGTTTCCCCAGCTCCAAGACCTGAACCTGGGTCCTTGGGATGCCCGTGGACTGTGTCAGCTGAAGGTGACTGACCAAAGTGCTGCTCCACCAGAGCATATCTCTACTACCTTTCCTAAACCTCTTCACCACCCTGTGTTTTTAGTTTCAGTTAATGTCATCATCCTTCTGGTTTTCTAAGCTACCAAATTCAGTGTCATCTCCTTGATTTATTCCATTTCTTGAACATTACACTATATTGCCTCTTCTCTAGCCTTTTTTTTAGTTCAGATGCTTATCTACTCTTACTTAGATACAGTAGCTGCCTCTAAGGTTTTCCTGATTCCTGTCTCTTTTCCATTCCTGTTTTCTTTTATATTTTGATGTAGCTAATATTTCACTGATTTTTTTTGCCCCTCTCCATGGGTCTCAAACCCAGGTCCATGGCTTTCATGGCCTGAGCCACATGAGGGAGACTGTCTCATTGATTATCTTTGCTTCTAAGTTTTTGTTGGGGTTTCTCAAAAATTTAAGCACAGAATACCATATGAATCAATAATTCCACTCATATATATATATATATATATATATATATATATATATATACCCAAAATAATTGAAAGCAAGTTTTTGAATGAAAACATGTAAAAACTTTTATATGAATGTTTATAACAGCATTATTCATCATAGCTGAAAAGTGAAAACAACCCAAATTTCTCTCAAGAAATCAACAAAATGTGCCATATTCATATAATGAAACCCTATTCAGACACAAAATGGAATGAATGAAATACTGATACATGCTATAATGTGGTTGAAATGAACATAATCCTAAGGGGAAGAAACCAGTCAGAAAATGCATCTATTATATGAGCCTATATATTATATATACATATATATGTATATATATAATGTCTAAGCAACAACTTAGAGATAGAAAGATTACTGGTGTCAGGGGCTTGGAGATTAGGGGACAATAACCCTGGCTTTGTGTCTTAGTCCAGTGGGTAAACAACCAGTGTGAACAACTAAATAAGAATAAAATAAAGATTCTTCTTCCTTTTTTCTCTCCGCCTACTCACCTTCATTCCTTCCTACACTGTTCCTTTTTTTTTAAAAAGTGACTGCTTATATCGTGATGATAGTTGCACAACATTGTGTAATCCACTGGAAGTCACTGAATTGTAACCTTAAAATGGTTTCAAAGGTAAATTTCATGTTATGTGAATTTTACCTCAATTTAAACAATGTTGTTTCTCTGTTATTTATAAGACAAAGTTCAAGTTTTTTTTAACATAGCATATAAGAACTATGGTCTGGTAAAATACTTACATTTCCTCTTACAAGTATTAAATATAAAACTTTCCTTTTGTAGCTCTGTGTTTTTACCTATTCTGTTCTCTTTGCCTAGAATATTAGTATTCTATCCCATGTGGCAAATTTGTACTCACTTTGGAAGATCCTGCCAAAATGTTACCTTCATGTGAAGCTTTTCCTAGCTACCTCGCGCACACTTTGTTGCTCCCTGGTCTTTTTTTCCCACAGCACTTTATTCATATTTATCTTCTATCACTTAATTATTTTACAACTTGTTATTTAACATATCTATTTCCCATTTGATCAGTGAGTTTAAACATTTTTGGTGGTCATAGACGGTAAACTGTCAAGTCTTTCTGGAAAAATGCACATCTATCTATTACATACTTTTTCATGTAATTTCATGGGTCCATGACCTTCACAAAGGGCATGTATAGACCCACTCACTCACATTACAATATTATGAAATGCTTGCTTAAAAAGTTAATTCCCCTCTTTTCTTCCCCTGCTTGAACATATACGGCCATTATGAATGGCATAGTACCTGTCTGGACCAGGAAATTCATGACCATTCAAGTACTTCAGTAGAAACAAGTAATCAATGATGTCTTTCATCCTGGGAAGGAAATTGTACCAAAGATAGCAATTCAGGAAAAACTCGTCAAAATGTTCAAGACTACACCCGATGTTATTGTTATATTTGGATTCAGAACCCATTTTAGTGGTGGCAAAACAACTGACTTTGACATAATTTATGATTCTTTGGATTATGCAAATAAAAATGAACTCAAACATAGACGTGCAAGACATAACTTAAGAGAAAAAATCTCAAGAAAACAGCAAAGAGAATGAAAGAACAGAATTTTCTTCAGTTTCTCAGGGAAACTGCAAAGGCCAATGTTGATGCTGGCAAAAAGAAGGAGTAAAAAATCTGCAATGACTTTGTCTGTGGTGATTGTGAAGAGATTTCATGAGAGGATTTAGAAATTAAAGCCTCATAAAAATCCAATTTCCAAGTTCCACCTCCAGTTACTGAATCGGAATCTTTTGGGATGATGCTTTGATTCCCTAGACTTTGAAAACCACTGTCTTAGGTTAAGGATCCCCACAGTATACAGAGAGTATTTGAGGGCAAAGAGTGGATTTCATTGATTTTTAGATTTTATTGACCTGAAATCTCATCATATAATAGAGAACAGAACAAAAAAGGCTTTGTCTCCAGCCATAGTGATCAGAAAAGTTAACCATAGGAGATGAGAATGACCTGACCCTGGGCAAACAGGTTTTCATTAGGCCAAAATGAGGTGGGAGAAAACAGGTACAGATTGGCACAAGCAAGGGAGAGAGGCTAGAAACTACAATGTATACCCATGGAACTAGTATGAGAGGAAATATTGTCAGAGAAGAGTTTTATTTAGTTATTAACTATTGCCCTCTTACTATGTACGTGACATATTGAAAATAGGAAGAAAAGACAGCTTTTAATCTTTTTAATCATATAAACAACATACATTTATTTTTTCCCAGAAGATTTACATAATAGTAATATTTATTATTTCTTCTGTTCACAGTGCTATCTTTATTTTAGGACATTGAAATTGTATTTCACACTATACCCACCACCATAGTTCTAGTGTCTTTTACCACCACATTTCCCCTCTTTCCTTCCCTGCTTTCTCCCACCTCTCTGGCAGTCATCATACTGTGTCTTGTGAGTTTTTGCTGTGGTTTATCTGTTTGCTTGATTTCATTATATTCCACATATGAGTGAAAACATCCAGTGTTTCTTTTTCTTTCTGACTTATTTCACTTAAAATTATTCCTTCCAATTCCATCCAGATTGTTGCAAAGGGTGCAAGTTCATTTTTTCAGTAGCTGTATAGGATTCCATTGAGTATGTATACCACAGCTTCTTTATCCAGTCATCTGTTGATGGGCATTTTGGTTGTTTCCATGTCTTGGCTATTGTGATCTGTGCTGCTATGAAAATAGGGGTGCAGATTTTTTTTCTGATTAGAGATTTTATATCAACTGGGTATATGGCTAAGAGTGGGATTGTTGGATCAAATAGTAGATCCATCTTTATTTGTTTGAGGAATCTCCATACTGTTTTCTAAAGGTGCTGCACTAATTTATATTCCTACCAACAGTATTTTCTCCATATCCCCTCCAACATCTGCTATTTCCAATCTTTTTGATATATGCCATTCTCACTGGTGTGAGGTGTTATCTCATTGTAGTTTTTATTTGTATTTCTCTGATGATGAGTGGTACACAATTTTTATAAAAGAAAAGGTGCAGGTAGGAATGAAGGTGAGTAGGCCGGCAGACAGGAAGAGAGAGGGGAAAGAAGCATTTTATTTTATTTTTATTTAGTTGTTTGCACTGGTTATCTCCCCTGGACCTGGGACTTGAACATGGAGGCTTGTGGCCTGCTTCTTCAGAGGTGATTGACCTAACTAACTACTGTTTCACCAGGATGTGTTGATGTAGAATTTTTTTCAGGGGTCTGTAGGCCATCTGTGTGTCTTCTTTAGATAGGTGTCTATTCACTTCTTTTGCCAATGTTTTTAGGGGTCATTTGCCTTTTTATTATTGAGCTGTGTGCGCTCTTTATATATTTTGGAGATTAAGCTCTTAAGTGATGTATGTTGTGTGAATATCTTCTCCAGTTCTGTGGGTGCCCTTTTGCGTTAGTGGTGATTTCTTTTGCTACACGGAAACTTTTCAGTTTGATGTAGTCCCAATTACTTAGTTTTACTTTGGATTATTTTGCCATACTTGTTCCTTCCTCAAAGATCTCTTTGAGGTTGAGGTCATGGAGTGTTTTTCCACAATGTCTTCTAGTATTCCAGGTCTTTGATCCATCTTGAGTAACTTTTGTGTATAGCAATAATGAGCAATGTAATTTCTTTTTCTTTTTGCCGATGTCTTTCCATTTTTTCCAGCACCATTTATTGAATAGACTTTTCTTTCTCCATTGTATACTCTTGGCATGTTTGTCAATGAGTAACTGTCCATATAGGTGTGACTTTATTTCTGGGCTCTCAATTTGATTTCACTGATCGGTGTGTCTGTTTTTGTTCTGGTACCATATTATTTTGGTGATGATCTCTCTATAGTCTAGTTTGAGGTTAGGGAGTGTGATTCCTCTGTTGATCTTTCTTTCTCTTAAGATAGCTTTGGCTATTTGAGGCCTTTTGTGATTCCATACAAACTTCAGTATTGTTTGCTCAGTTTTCTGAAAAAAATGTCCCCAGGATTTTGATGGGAATTACATTACATCTATATATTGCTTTGGGTAGAATGGCCATTTTTACTATGTTAATTCTTCTAATCCATGGACATAGAATGTCTTTCCATCTCTTTGTGACTTCTTCTATTTCTTTTGTTAAGATCCTGTAGTTTTCATTGTAGAGGACTTTAACCTCCTTTAAGTTTATTCCCAGGTACTTGATCTTTCTTAGTGCTGCTGTGAATGGGATTTATTTCTTAAGTTCTTTTTCTTTTACTTCATTATTTGCATATAGGAATGTTACTGATTTTTGTTTGTTGGTTATATGTCCTGCCACTTTGTTGTATTTATTTATTGTTTCTAGCAGTTTTCTGTGGTTTCTTTAGGATTTTGTTGGTACAATATATCATTTGCAAATACTTATAGTTTTTTTTCTTCTTTTCCAACTTTGATTTCTTTAATGTACTTTTCTTGCTTTATTGCTCTGGATAAGACTTCCAGAACTATGTCAAATAGTAGTGGCGATAGTGGGCAACCTTGTCTTATTCCAGATCTTAGGAGAAAGTCTCTCAGTTTTTCACCATTCATTATGATGTTGACTGTGGGTTTGTCATGTCTGTCTTTTATTATGTTGGGGTATGTGCCTTCTATTCTTATTTTGGCAAGGTTTTCTTTATAATGAATGGTTATAGAAACCTGTCAAATGCGTTTTCTGCATCTATTAAGATGATCATATGGTTTTTGATTTTCACTTTGTTGATTTGGTGTATTACATTGATTAATTTGCACATGTTGCACCCCTGGAGAGAAGTTTTGCATCAATATTCACCAGTGATATCGGCCTGTGGTTTTCTTTTTTGGTGATTTTTTAAATCTAGTTTTGGAATTAGGGTAATATTGATCTCATAGAATGTATTGGGGATTTTTACCCCCTCTTCAATTTTGTGGAAGTGTTTAAGGAGGATGAGGATTAGCTCTTCTTTGAATATTTGGTACAATTCACTGGTGAAACCATGGCTTTTACTATTAAAATGTAAGTAATTTGGTAGTAGTAGGGTAAATAGATACAGACAGAAATGCGATAAAGTGTAACATTGAAGAGTGAGGTTACACATCTTCACAGAGAAGGTAATTAAATTGAGATAGCATAATTGCTTGCTAAGTGCACAAAATTAAGAAGGGAACTTAAGGAGAAATTAAATGAGCAGACATGCTGTAGTAAAACAGTGTGATCCATTCTTGTAACTGAAAATAGGATGGTAAGATGAACTATAAGTATAGAATATGGAACTGATAGAAGATAAAGTCAGGTAGGGTGGGATCAGATCATAAAAGGATCTTGCATTCCAGACTGTGGCATAATCAGTATCCATTAAAAGGACTAAGTAAACTGTGATTTAGACATCTGGTTATAGTGGAAGTAGACTGGAGAGGGGAAAGGCCAGAGGAAGGGAGATTAGTTTAGGAGGCTATTGGAGTTGACTCAAGGGAGAAATGAGGTCCTGAACAAAAGAGAGGAAGTGATTCAGAGATTTTCTGAAGAAGAATCAATAGGCCTTTGCTGACTAAGTCAATATGGATAGTTAAGAGCTTAAAGCCATTGGCAATCAAATGACTATAAAAGATGGCAGAAGAGTAAAGATGCTGAGCTTACTGACTCTCCACAAAACAAAAACCTAGCAAAGTTGTAAGCATAATAGTCCACCCCCCAAAAAAAAAGACTAGAGGAGTGGAAAATCAGTGTTTCCACAGTGCAAAGATATGGAGGACATCAGAGGGTATAGAAAACACCAGGGCACCATGATACAAGATAGCAAAGGATGACAATGCTATGGAGCCTCTTTTCAGGGACTAAAGGAATCACCACTACATAGGGACCCTGATGCCTGGAGCTGTATTAGAGAGGGAAATGTGTATAGCCAGGTGTGAAAAAAAGCAGTATTTTCCTCTGAGAACAATAGGACTTTGGGGAACAGAGGTTCAGGAAACAACTGGAGCTTAAACCTTTGGGAACTTGTTGGGAGTAGATCTTGGTTCATCTCTGATTCTCCTGGGTTCACTGGAAAGGCTCTTCTCTCCAACTGACTTTTGTATTATGCAAGGCACCTACCCCAACCTTGCCTTGGGACTATTTCACCTACTGTGTTTACTGTCTCTGGTTTGACCTTGAAGTCCCCAGGTACTGGTAGCTGGGATTTTGGAGAAGACTGTTCATAGAGGTACTATGACTGAACCTTGGTTGCAGTTCCCTTTTAGTTGCAGCTCCCTAACCAGTTGGGCCGTAGAGAGGACAGTTGAAGATCATTCTCAGCTCAAGTACCTGTAACCCCAGTGGAATATTGTGTTCATGGAATTCTCTAACAGCAAACTCTTTATTTTATGGTGCCCCAGCTCCTATCTAGTGCTGGCATTAGACCTCTAGTTATCCAGATAGGCGCAAAAGTTTTTGCCTGTAAAACAACAGGCAACCCAGTATTCTGGACCAACTGCCTAGAATTACATCTTGAAATCTATAATGTTAGTACAAAGTCAATAGACTAATATAGGGAAAAAAAGTTGTCTAGATTAACATATAGAAATAAGTATAGACCATTTAACAAAATGAAGAAACAGAGGAATGCACCCAAAGGGTGTATTAACATAAAATTTTGGGGAAATTTTTTAATGTAGCGGAGTTAGGCAATTTACCTGAATAAGAATTTATAGTAACAGTCCTAATGATGCTTACTGAAATTAGGAGAATAACTGAACAAAATTAGAATGATAACAAAGATAGAGAAAATATGAGCAAGTTTCAACAGAAATAATAGACCCGAAGAACACAATAGCTGAACTCTATATTAAATATAATAGAGGGACACCAACACTAGATTGGAAGAAGTAACAGAATCATCATATTGGAAGATAAGGCAGTGAAAAACATCCAAACAGATCAGCAAAAAGAAAATATATTTAAGAAATATGAAAATAGCATGAAAGACTTATCAGATAACATCAAGACAATCAGCATTCATACTATAGGGTTTCCAGAAGAAGAGAGTGAAAAAGGAGTAGAAACCACGTTTAATAATAGTTGAGAAATAATAGCTGAGAATTTCCTGAACTTGGAGGAAACAAACTCCAGAGCCAGAAAGCTGAAAGAGTTCTAAGAAAAATAATCCCAACAGACAAACACCATGGCATATTATGATTGAAATTACAAAATTAAGGATAAAGAGAGAATTCTAAATGCAGGCAGAGAAAAATGAATCTTTATATAAGGAAATCTTATAAGGTTATCAGCAGATTTTTCAACAGAAATTTACAAACCAGAGAAGAATCACGTGACATTTTCGTGCCATATTTAAAGAATTAAAAGAAAAGAATTTCCAGCTAAAAATTTTCTATCCTGTAAAACTATCACTGCATTAAAAGAGGGGTAAAGAGTTTTACAAGCAAAAATTAAAGGAATTCATCACTACTACACTAACTTTGCAAGAAATACTCAAGGATTCTTATGAAATGCAAAGAAATTCCATGTAGAAGTCGAAAGACACCAAAAAATATACAATGTGGGTGGGAGGGAAGAGAGTAAAAACATTTACTATTAGAATAAGGTTGAGAATAATTTTCCTAATAGGTTATAAACATATTACTTTATACATAACCTCATGGTAAATTCAATGCAAACATCTAAAGAAGAAACAAATAAGAAACTGAAAAGGACTTAAAGGGAGTTATCAAAGCCCAAAAGAAGAGAATATGAGTAAAACAAACAAACAAAAAACTACAAAAACACCCAATTCACAAAATAGTAAGATGGCAATGAACACTTACATCTTAATAGTTACCCTCAATGTTAATTGTTTGAACTCACCAATTGAAAGGCACAGAGCGGTGGGATAGATTAAATAACAAAATCCAACATTTTGCTGCATACAAGAAACTCAGCTTTAAAAATAAATACAGGCTCAAAGTGAAATGTTGGGAGAAAATCTTGCATAAAATATACTTCTAGCTTATAAAGGTAACAAGAGAGAGGGAAGGACATTATATAATGATTAAGGGCCAAATACAGCAACAGTGCATAACTTATTAATATATACACACCAAATGATGGAGTATCAAATGAAGCAATTATTAATAGAACTAAGGAGAGAAATTTATAGCAATATATTAATAGGGCTTTAACCTACTTTTAACACTGCAAAGATCAATGAGATAGATAATAAATAAGAAAATTACCATTTTCTAATATTTACTTATCAACTAGACCAGAGGAATAATAAATATTTATAGACTACTCCATCCCCAAAGAACAGAATTTCTTTTCAAATGTATATGGAACATTCTCAAGAATAGACCATAAATTGAGACACACAAAACAACTGTTAATAAGTTTATGAATACTAAAAGCATACCAAATATCTTCCCCAATCACAGCAGTGTAAAACTAGAAGTCAAACACACAGACACCCACACACCTGGAAAAATCCCAAACGTGGAGACTAAATAAGATTCTTCTGAACAACCACTGAGTCAACAAGGAAATTAAAGCAAAAATTAAAAAAATGGAAATGGAGTCAAGTCATCAGAGCCTATGGGATGCAGCCAAAACAGTATAAAGAGAAAAGTTAATAGCAGAACAAGCTATATCTAAAAAGATGAAAATGGGTGTGCCCTGGTGGCTCTGGTGACTGAAATGACTGAGGTATGGGCCATGTAAAGCCCAAGGACACAGCTTTGTGATTCAGGGTTAGGGGGAATATCCTCAATCAATCAATCAATCAATCAATGCTACTCCTCCCTCTTCCTTTTCTTCCTTTCTTTAAACAATTTTAAAAAAATAGAAGAAAAATCCCAAAGATTTAATGCAATACCTAAAGAAACTTGAAAACAACAAACAAATGGAACCAAAAGCTAGTAGAAGGAAGGGAATTATAAAAATCAGCACAAATAAATAAAATAGAAACCAAAAAGTGAATACAACAAAATCAAGAGTTGATTCTTTGAAGAGATAAACAAGACTTACCAACTTTTAGCTAGGCTTACAACTTTTAGCTACTCTTACTGAGAAAAGGAAGAGAGAAAAGACTAACAGAATAAAAGATAAGAGAAGTTACAGCAAATACCACAGAAATACAAAGGATTATAAGACACTATAATGAACAATTTTATACCAGTACATTTTATAATACAGAAGAAATGGGTACATTTAAAAATTATATGGTCTACCACAACTAAATCAAGAAGAAATGGAAAACATAAACAAGATTGTAAGTATGGAAATTGAGGCAGTAATAAAAAATATTCCCCAAAAAACAAAAGTTCAGGACAATATGGTGGTAGTGAATTTTACCAAATCCAAGAACCTATTTTTTATGGCATGCTACAAAATCAATATACAAAATCTGTCACTTTCCTATAAAAAGAAATTAAGAACAATCTCATTCACAAGTACATCAAAAAGAAATACCTATAAATAAATTTAACAAAAGTGGTGAAAGACCTGTACAATAAAAGCTACAAGACATTGTAAAAGAAATGGAAGACACAAAAAGAAAGATATTGCATGTTCATGGATGGGCAGAATTAATATTAAAATGTCTGTTCTACCTAAAGCTATATGTAGATTCAATGCATTCCCTATTAAAATTCAAATGACATTTTTAAAGAAGTAAAATATAATACGAAAATTTATGTGGAGCCATAAAAGACTGTGAATCACTAAATCAATCTTGAGAAAAAAGAAACAATCTGAACAACTACAGATTTACTCTGAGAGTATTCTTTCTTACAACTAGAACCAAGAACACTTGCCACTAACCTGTATCTCTCAATACCTCATCTAAATTCATTAAAGAAACAAACTCCAGAGTAAAATATGGCAGATAGAAGAAAGAGAAGACTAAAAAAACTGTATTCCTTGATATATTTTTTCACTTAAATTCAGTGATGTATGTGCAGAGAGAGACAAGAATAATATTGAGTGAAATAATGCTGAAGACTGTAGGATTTTTATGTGCTCTATTTAATGAAAAAATTCAGACATCTTTATCTCAGATGTATATATAAATACTGAAATTGATGCAATCTTTATATCAGTATTCAATTTTGTCAATTTAATGTGTTTTTATTTTTTACATTTAATTCTTTACATTGTTATTTATAATATTTGCATTATTTCATTTGTATTACTTTTATTCTTAATTTATTTTATTCTTTTTCAATTTAGTTTTCTATTTATTTGACTTTTGCTTTTTATTCTGTACACCAGTTTTCAAGGATTTTGTAATTATGTATATTGTTCTCAAATAGTTGGTATTGTAAGTCTTACTGGTTAGTCTTTCAAAAATGTTTACTTGGTGGATGAATGGAAAATGGTACTCCAAGTTAATGCCGAATCCAAAAGAGCAGGAACAGCTATACTCATATAAGATAAGGTAGTCTTCCAATCAAAGAAAATTAAAAAGATAAAGGTGGACATTATATAATGATAAAGGGATCAATACAACAAAAAGACTTAACACTTATTAACATTTATACACCCAATAAAGGAGCACTCAAATATATCAAGCAAATATTAACAGATCTAAATAAGGATATTGGCAGCAACACAATAATGGTAGGGGACTTCGGTAATCCTCTTTCAGTAAAATACAGACCATCAAGACAGATAATCAATAAAGAAACAAGATCTTTAAACTACAAAATAGAAGAAATGGACCTAACAGACATATATAGAGTACTTCACCCAAAAGTACATTCTTCTCAAGTGCTCATGAAACATTCTCAAGGACACAAAAAAATCTCAGTAAATTTTCAAAGACTGAGATCATATCTGACATCTTTTCACATCACAATGGCATCAAACTAGAGATCAACCAAAAGGAGAAAGAGGAAAACTGCAAAAGAGTGGGGATTAAACAACGTATTGTTGAACAACCAATGAGTAAAAGAGGAAATTAAGGAAGAAATTAAAAAATATCTGGAATCAAATGAAAATGAAGAAATGATGTATCAGAATCTATGGGATGTAGCAAAAGCAGTAATAAGAGGGAAATTTATAGTGATACAACCCTACCTCAGAAAACAGGAAGAATCACAAATAAAAAACCTAAGCCATCACCTAAAGGAACTAGAAAAAGCAGAAAAAAGCCTAAATACAACAGAAGGAAAGAATTAATAAAGACCAGGTCAGAAATCAATGAAATACAGATCAGAGAGATTATTAAAAAAAATCAATGAATCCAAAAGTTGGTTTTTTGAAAGAATAAACAAAATAGACAGGCAATTAGCCAGAATCACAAAAAAGAGGAGAGAGAAAACACAAATAGAATCAAAACCAAAAAATAAAGAATAATCACAGCAGATACAACAGAAATACAGAGGACTATAAGAGAATACTACATATAACTATATGGCAACAAACAGAATAATCTAGAAGAAATCATACACATTTCTGTAAAGGTACAGTATTCCAAAACTAAACAGAGAAGAACTAGAAACCATGAACAGATCAATCACAAGCAAGGAAATTGAAACAGTGATCAAAAATTTTCCCCAAAACAAAAGCTCTGGACCAGATGGTCTCACTAGCGAATTCTACAAAGCATTCAAGGAAGAATTAATTCCAATCCTCCTTAAACTGTTCCAAAAATAGAAGAGGGAAAACTTCCAAACACTTTTTATGGCACCAATATTATGCTGATTCCAAAACCAGATAAAGACTGCACTGAAAAAAAACTGTAGACCAATATCCTTAATGAATACAGACGCAAATATTCTCAACAAAATAATAGCAAATTGAATTCAATAACATATAAAAAGAATAATACACCATGATCAAGTGGCATTTATTCCAGGAATGCAAGGATGGCTCAACATATGCAAATCAATAAATGTGATACACTATATCAATAAGAAGGACAAAAACCACATGATCATCTCAATAAATGCAGAAAAAACATTTGACAAGATTCAACACCTTTTTATGTTAAAAACCCTCCAAAAATAGGTATAGAAGGAATGTAGTTCAACATAATTAAGGCTATACATGACAGGCCCACAGCCAACATTGTATACAATGGAGAAAAACCGAAAACTTTTCCCCTAAGATCAGGGAAAAGACAAGGATGTTCACTCTTACCGTTACTATTCAATATAGTACTAGAGATCCAATGCAGTTAGATAAGAAAAAGATATAAAAGGTATCCAAATAGGAGAAGAAGAAGTGAAACTATCACTTTTCACAGATGACATGATAATATACAGAGAACCCCAAAGAATCAAGTAAAAAGCTGCTAGAAATAATAAAGTGGCAGGTTACAAAATATTAAAAAATCTATTGCATTTCTGTATGACAACAATGAAAATACAGAAAGAGAACCGACAAAAACAATACTGTTTACAATTGCACCCCCAAAATGAAATATCTTGGATTAAATCTAACCAAAGAGGTGAAGGACCCATACTATGGGAACTATAGTACATTGCTAAAAGAAATAGAAGATGACACAAAGAAATGGAAAGATAGTCCATGCTTATGGACCAGAAGGATCAACATAATTAAAATGGCTGTACTACCCAAGTCAATATATAGATTCAATGCTATCCCCATCAAAATTCCAAAGACATTCTTCACAGACATAGAACACAAAATAATGAAATTTATCTGAAACAACAAACAACCCAGGATAACAAAAACAATTCTCAAGGAAAAATACCCAACAATAGAGGAGTTATGCTCCCTGACTTCAAACTCTACTACAAAGCAATAATAATTATAACAGCATGGTACTGGTATAAAAATAGAAAGACAGATCAATCAGTGGAATAGAATTGAAAGTCCAGAAATAAATCCATGTATATATGGACACCTAATTTTTGAGAAAGGAGCCAAAAACTTACAATGAGGCAAGGACAGCCTCTTTAATAAATGGTGCTGGGAGAACTGGTCAGTCACATGCAAAAGGTTGAAACTAGACCATTACCTAACACCATACACAAAAATTAACTCAAAATGGATTGAAGACCTAGACATAAGACCAGAAACCATCAAACACATAGAAGAGAATGGAGGCAAAACATTATTAGACATAGACCTAAGAGCTATCTTTGGCAACTCAACTCCCATTGCAAGGCAAATAAAACCCAAAATAAACAAGTGGGATTACATAAAACCAAAAAGTTTCTACTCAGCAAAAGAAACTAGCATAAAAACAAAAATGCATCCAACTGAATGGGATATTTGCCTCTCATACCTCAGATAAGGGGTTAATATCTAAGATATACAAAGAACTCAAAAAATTGGACGACAAAAATACAAGCATTCCTATCTAAAAATAGGCTGGTGACCTTAATAAACACTTCTCCAAGGAAGACATACAAATGCCCAACAGGTTCATGAAAAGATACTCTGCGTCTCTTGTCATCAGGGAAATGCAATTCAAAACAATGACGAGATAGCACCTTATGCCAGTAAGAATGGCTGTTATAAAAAAAAAAATAATAAGTGCTGGAGAGGATGTGGAGAAAAGGAAACTCTAATTCACGGTTGGCAGGAATGTAAAGTGGTGCAATCATTCTGGAAAGCAGTATGGAGAGTCCTCAAAGAATTGAGAATGGAAATTCCATATGATCCAGTTATTTCTCTACTGGGCATTTACCCCAATGACACAGAAACACTTATCTAAAGGGATATATGCACCCCCATGTTCATTATAGCACAATTCACAATAGCTAAGAGCTGGAAGCTACCTAAATGCCTATCAGCAAAGGAGTGGATAAAGAAGATGTGGTACATATACACTGTGGAATACTATGCGGCCATCAAAAAGGGAGATACCCTGTCATTTGCAACAACATGGATGGACTTGGAGAGAATTATGCTTAGTGAGATAAGCCAGGAGGATAGACATCATATGACAGCACTCATTTGATGGGTAAAGCAAAAACAAATAAATGTCATAAATTAACACTGAAAATGGGGCGGGGGAGAGAGAAAGAGACAAAGAGACAGAGAGAGTGAGAGAGAGAACACTACTCCAAACAACTATGTACTCTTAGAGATGAGAGACAAAAAGGCAAATCAGAGGGTACCAAAGCGACAGGGGAGGGATGGGGGAAATGGGATGAAGGGAATTAACTGTAAACAAAGGGAGAATAAAAGGGGGATATTAGTGAATCTACTATGCTATTTGTGACTGTAAAAATACCACTATATTTACCTCAAAAGAAGTTATTGTCAAAATGCAATAATCCTTCAATAATAATAAAAATAAAATAAAAAAATTAACTTGATTATTTAAGTCTGCTTTTACTCTCATAATTATTTTAACTGTTATCAAATATATCTATGTGTAATTTTGGATATTGATATTGTAATGAAAACAAAATTACTTGAAGAAAAATTGTGAACTTTATAAAATGAATTCTTCACATATAGGTATTCCTTGAAATACTTCATACCTTTGATGAAAATTTTGACATTTCTTATATAGAGTACTCACACATTTCTTGTTTATTTTTAATTTAATGCACTATTTCTTTGTATTATCCTTTACATTATATTTTAGTCCTTTGTATTCTCAAACTAGCTATGAAGGAAATATATTAACATTTAAATTAGAAGATTGTGATGAGAATTCAGAATAAAATAGAACACTGTTTAGCAGATTACATGATTCAAATAATTCCTCTACCTGAATAGGAACTAAAATTCTAATGACTTGAAATTTATGTAATGATATGACTCAAATCTGAAGACTACTCTGACTACCTCCTTCAGTAAATTACAAGATTCCTACTACTTTTTTTTTTTTTTTTAAGGAAAGGTGTAGTCAGGAATGAAGGCAAGTAGGCATGCAGGAAGAGAAAGGAAGAAGTAGCATCTTTATTTTATTTTTATTTTAGTTGTTCACACTAGTTGTTCGCCCCCAAGACCCCAGACTCAAACCCAGGGATATGTGGCTTGCTCCTTCAGAGGCCACTGACCTAACCACTGCTCCACCAGGGCACACTCATATTACTGATCTTGAGTATATGACATCATTGTCACAGATAAGAATCTGATCACATCAAGGCAATATTTCTATTAACTAGTAAATCTCAGAAAAAAACCTGAGAAGGTAAATCCAAAATTACTTGGAAAGGTTATATCAAAATTTGAATTGAAAAAATAATTCCTAAGTGAGTAGACATCTGATCATCTAAGGATACTAAAAGTAAAAATATAATAATTTGAAGACTTAAAACATACATTTTCAGTGAAGAAATAAACTTTCAGTAGCTAGAGACAAGTCATTGTAGTAAATAACCTCTCAAGATCTCTTCCACAAAATATATGAAGTATCTTCACGTTTTGCAAAGTCATGTTCTATGCATTAATGATAGATAAATTTGAAACTTCAAAATGTGAAAGAATGAGAAAAATTAACATATGGTAGCATCATGGAACATATATTAGCACCATGGACCCATTGGTATTTGCCTCACTCCCTGCCTACTATAGGGCTCTACAGTAAACAAAGGTAGAGCAAGAAAAATACGGACACTGAGATTGAGTTGTAGCTATCACTGTAAAAATCAAATCCACCCTAATCTGAAAATACAAAAAATATAACAAGGCAAATCAGAGCAATTATGAACATACTTGAAACAAATGATATAGTGTATCAGAAATGTAGTAGAAAATGTCTTCAAAGAAAAATTGTAGACCAAGTGGAGATTTTAAAACTGAAAAAATTTAATTCTTTAAATATAAAAAGTCAGTGGATGGGCTCAACAATATAGAGAAGAAAGAAGAAATAATCAGTTAATTGGATTACATAATATTAGAAATTAACCAATCTGAGCAAAACAGAGTGAAAAAAATAAATAGAGCCTAAGACACCATGGAACTATAAACAAAGATCTAACATTTGGATTATCAGAATTCAAGAAAGAGGTAAAAGTGTACATGGATAGAAATGTACTCAAAGAAATAATAGTTTTTTTTAAATTTATTTTTATCTTTGTTAATATTTATTGAGGTAACTTTCATTTACATTTGGGTTTTAAGAATCCCATCTGTGCAGGTTTCCTATGCCTTAAATATATGACAGCACATCCTACTCACCACCAAATTACCAAAAGTTCTTCACCATTGTCCAGTGGACCCCTCCAACACTTGCCTCCTTTTCTTACCCTGTTCCAGACTGGTAACCTCAGTTCTGTTGCTAATGTGCAAGGCTTGGTTTTTGTTTAGTGTGTTACTTTCTTTGTTTTTTAAATTCTAAACATGAGTGAGATCATTCAGTATTTGTCTTTCTCCTTCTGACTTATTTCACTTAGCATAATCCCTTCTAGTTCCATCCATGTGTCAAGTGGCAGGATTTCATCATTTTTAGGAGCTGTGTAGTATTCAGTTGTGTATGTATACCACATCATTATCCATTAATCTGGCAATGGGCACTTAAGTAGTTTCCAGTTATTGGCTATAATTAATAATGCTTCAATAAACATAGGGATGTGAATGATTGTTTTTGTGTCTTTTGGGTAAATACCCAGAAGTGAAAGGATGATATAGAATTTTCATTCACAATTTTTTGAGGACTCTCCATATTGCTTTCCATAAGGGTTGCACCAATTTGCGCCCCCCACCAACAGTGTAAAAGTGTTCCCTTTCTCCACATCCTCACCCAAATTTGTTGTTCTCACACTTCTAAAAAACAGCCAATCTCACAGGTGATATCTTATTGTTTATTTGATTTTCATTTCCCTAAGTAACAAGTGAGATAGAACATCTTTTCATATATCTGTTGGCCATGTGTATGTCTTCTTTGGAGAAATGTCTACTCAATTATTCTGCCATTTTTGATTGGTTTGTTTTTTTGTTGAATTTAATTAGTTCTTTGTTTATTTTAGATATGAAGTCCTTGTCAGATATATGACAAACAAGTATCTTCTCCCAGTCATTAGGTTGTCTTTTTGTTTTGGTGATGGTTTCTTTCATTGTGGAGTTTTAGTTTAATGTAGTTCCATTTGTTTAGTTTTATTTGTTTCTCTTGTGATTGGGGTTGAGTTCCCAAAGGTCTTGCTAAGGATGATGTCATGCCTATGTTATCTTCTAAATATTTTATGGTTTCCAGTCTTACATCTAAGTCTCTAATCCATTTTGAATTGGTTTTTGTGTATAGGGTTAGAGCATGGTCTAGCTTCATTCTTTTGCATGTGGCTGCCCAGTTTTCCTAACACCATTTATTGAAAAAAATTTCTCTTTGTCCGTCATATGTGCATGGTCCCTTTGTTGTAAATTAACTCATTATATATGAGTGAGTCTATTTCTGGTGATTCAGTTTTATTCCACTGATCTGAATCTCTGTCATTATTCCAGTGCCACACTGTTTTGATCACTATAGCTTTGTTTTAGTATAGCTCAGTATCTGGGAGTGTGATACCTCCAGTTTAGTTCTTTTTTCTCATGATTGCTTTGTCAATTTGGGGTCTTCTGTTATTTCATACAATAATTTTTTTTCTATTTTCTTGAAATATGCCCCTGGGGTTTTTATGGGGATTGCATTAAACTGCTAATATTGCTTTAGATAAGATAGTCATTTTAGCAATGTTAATTCTTCCCAGCATGGGATATCTTTCCATCTGTTTGTGTCATCCTCTATTTCTTTTAAGAAAGACAGTTTTCATCGTACAGGTCTTTCACCTCCTTTATTAAACATATCCCAAGGTATTTTATTCTTTTTTACTTCCATTGTAAAAGGGGTAGTTTTCTTAATTTTATTGACTTCTATCATATTATTTACATATAGAAATGCAATATATTTTTGTGCATTGAATTTATAACCTTGCAATTTACTGTACTCTGATAATTCTGGTATTTTTTGATGAAGTTTTTAGGATTTTGTCTATATATTATCATGTTATCTGTAAATAGTGATAGTTTTACTTCCTCCTTTCCAATTTGGATTCCTTTTATTTCTTCTTTTTGTCTAATTACTGTGGCTAAGGCAGTGGTGAGTAGACAGCCTTGTCTTATTCTTGATCTTAGAGGAAACACTTCAGTTTTTCACCATCAGTTTTTCTGCAGGTTTATCATATATCGTCTTTATTATGTTGAGGTATATACTTTCTATCCCCATTTTTATAGTTTTTTAAAATCATAAATGGGTGTTAAATAATGTCAAAGGCTTTCTCTGAATCTATTTGTATGATCATATGATTTTTTTCATTGCTCTTGTTTATGTGGTGTATTACATTAATAGATTTGCATATGTTGAACTGTCCTTGCAACCCTGGGATAAATCCCACTTCGTCATGATGGATAATTCTTTTGATGGTGGATTCAGTTTGCTAATATTTTGTTGAGAATTTTTCATCTATCTTCATTAGAGATATTGATCTATAATTTTCTTTCTTGGTAATGCCTCACAGAAATTGTTTGGAAGCATTGCCTTTTGTTCAATTTTTTTGAAAAAGTTTGAGAAAAATAGGTATTAATTCTTTGAAAGGTTAATAAAACTCACTAGTAAAGTCCTGGGCTTGTGATAGTTCTATTCAAGTGTTCCATTTCTTCCTGATTCAGTCCTGGTTAGCTGTATGTTTCTGAAATCTGTCCATGTCCTCAAGATTGTCCAATTAATTGGTATAATGCTGTTCGTAGTAGTCTCTTACAATGTTTTGTATTTTTGTGGTATCTGTTGTAACTTCTCCCATTTCTGATTTAGTCATCAGTGTTTTCACCCCTTTTTCTTTGTTAATATAGCCAAATGTTTGTCAATTTTGTTTACTTTTACACAGAACCAGCTTTTAGTTTCATTAATTGTCTGGATTGTTATTTCTATTTTTGTGTATTTCTCTTTGAATTTTTAATATTTCCTTCCTTCTACTGACTTTTGGCTTTAATTGTTCTTTTTCTGTTTGCTTAGATGTAGATTTAGATCGTTAGTGATTTTTCTTTTTTCTTGAGGTAGGCTTGGATTGCAGTAAACTTACCTCTTTGTATGGCGTTTGATGTATCTCATAAGTTCTGCTAGCTTGTTTCTTCATTCTCACTTGTGTCCAAGTACTTTTAAAATTCTTTGATTTACTCCTTTACCTAAGAGTCAGTCAGAAGTATGTTGTTTAACCTCTAAATATTTTGGAAACTTCCAGCTTTTTTTTTTGTGCGCGTGTGATTGATTTCTAGTTTTAAGCCATTGTGGTTGGAGAAGTTGTTTGATATGATTTCATTCTTTACAAATTTGTTGAAAGATGTTTTGTGTCCCATCATATCATCTATGTTGAGAATGTTCCATGCACGCTTGAGAAGAATGTGAATTCTGATGTTTTTGGATGAAGTGTTTGGATGGATTAAATCCATCTGTTCAAATTTGTCATTTATAGCTGTTGTTTCCCTGTCAATTTTCTGCCTGGTTAATCTGTTCGTTGTTGTAAATGAAGTGTTGAAATAGTCTACTATTATTTTTAATATTTATTTTATTATTTTTATTTTTCAAAATACCTTTTTTAAAGGAATGGCAGAGACAGGAATGAAGGCAAGTAAATAGGCAAGGAGAGAGGAGGAAGAATCATTTTAATTTTACTTGTCATATTTGTTGATCCCCCAGGCCCAGGATGCAAACTCAGGTCACTGGGATATGCTTCTCTGGAGATGGCTGACCTAGCCACTACTCCACCTAGCCATGCTTTCTGCTATGACTTATAGCTGTTGATGTCTCTCTTTAGTTCTGTTAATAATTGCTTCATGTATTTTGATGCTCCTTTATTTGATGTATACATATTAATAATCATTATGTCTTCTTGATGAAGACATCAAGACATTACCATTGTATAATGTCCATTCCTGTCTTTTGTTATCCTCTTTAGTTGGAAGTCTGTTTTATCTATACAAGTATAGCTGTCCCTGTAGGATTGTCTTCCAACCATTGACTTTGAGGCTATGTTTATCTTTTGAAAGAATATGAGTCTCCTTAATGCAGCAGAAAGTTGGGCTGTGTTTTTTAATCCATGCAGCCACCCTGTGCCTTTTAATTGGTGAGTTCAATTAATTGAAACTTATGATGATTATTGATATGTAACTATTTATTGCCATTTTGTTAATTGTTTTCTATGGACAATATTTTTTTCCTCTTTCTCTTCTTAAATAATTTGAAAGCATTTCTGTTGTCATTGTTCTTCCTTTTTGTTTTCTTCTTTATTTTTTCCTTGGAGATGTTTTGGGGTACTCTGGGGCTTACAAGTTTTACTTGAAAGCAAGTTAATCTTGAGCTCATTCTAACCATTGATATTTTGACGTTCCTCACTTCCTTTCCCCCTTTTTTATTTTGATGTCTTGCTCCTATTAAGTGGGGTTTCTTTACATTTTATAGGAATATAATATTTTTTGTAAAGCTGGTTTTGTTATCAGTTTCTTTTAACTTTTGCTTGTCTGTAAAACTTTATCATTCCTTCAGTTGTAAGTGATAATGTAGCAGGATAGTGTATCCTTGGCTGTAAATCCTTGTCTTTTGGAACTTTGAATATATCATGTTATTGCATTCTGGCCTGTAAATTTTCAGCTGAAAAATTGGTTGTCAGCCTTTTGGAGGCTCCTTTGTATGTAACTTATTTTTTCTAGATGCTTTTAAGATTATCTTGTGTTTTGGATATTTTGATGATGGTGTGTCTTAGTGTAGGTCTGTTTGTTTCTTTTGTTTGTACTTTTTGAGCTTCCTAGGTTTGGTGGTCTGCTTCTTTCCTCAGGTTTGGGGAATTCTCATTTATTATTTCTTCAAATACAGTTTCTTCTCCCTCTTTTCTTTTTTATCCTTCTGGGACTCCTGTGATATGAATGTTGTCCCTTTTGATGTTATCCCATAGGTCTCATATGCTGTGTTCATTTATTTTATTTTTTTTCTCTTTGCTGGTTTGCTTGAGTGCATTCTCCTGTCCTATATCTAGCTCACTGATTCTGTTGGAGGCTTCTTCTAGCCTACTGTTGAGCCCCTCTGTTGTGTTCTTTAACTCAGATATAGTGTTATCTACCTTCCTGACTTCTGTTTTGAGCTGGCTCATATCTTCTCTCTGTTATATTTCTCTTTTTGTTCCTTCAATTTTTTTCTGATTTCAGTGAGTATGAGTATCATAGTTGCTTTACAGTCTTCATTAGGTAGTTTGCTTAAGTCTCTTGCATTCAAATTTTCTCTTGGGGTTTTGTTTAGTGTCATTATTTACCATATATTTCTCGGTGTCTTTACTCTGTTTGACATTCTATTTTTATTCCATGATTTAGGCTTCCCTGATGTAAAGGCCTTGTGTTATGCTATCAAATTATACAAAATATTCTCTATCTTGGCTTGATGACTGGACTTTCTTTAACTGTGTGATATCAAAACTGGTTGGATTTGTTGACGCTCCAAGGTGAGCCCTCTGTTGAGGACTGAGAATCTAGCCTACAGGGATTTATTTGGTGTAGGGAATGCAAAGGTTTCCCCCAGAATCACAGGTATGAACAATAAAGCCTACAGAGAGAACAAAGAGTTATGGGTCTGTTAACAATCAGACTGCAGTTCCAACAGAGCCCACAGAATGGAGATAGATGATAGCTTTTGTTAGATACTCCTTCTGAAAGTCTTTCAGTTTTCCAGATTTATTGCAGTCTGAGCATGGGTTGGTAACCATACTTTTAGACCTGGGCATGGAATTTCGGAAAGGCCCAACAGCATAGCACTTGTGTGCTATGAAGGCAAAGAAGGCTGGCCCTTCCCCTCAGGGGCTTTCCCAATGGCAGCCTCTGGTACCTGTTTTTTCAGAAGCTGTGGCTCTGTTTACTAGTGTGCTAGTTCTCTTTCCACACCCTTCTAACCCCTCACCCCCCCCCACCGCCACCCCCCCATCCCCCCATCCCCCCCCATGCCAAGGCCCCCTGGCTTAGTGCTTACAAGTCAGTTCAGGATTGCTTGCTGCCAGAGAAAGTCTTTTAACTCTGTGGAGATGTCCATTTTGCCTGACTTTTCCTGCTGCCTGGAGTCTCAAAACAGAGATATGGTGTCAAGAAAGACTGGCCTTGCCTACCTTTAATGGAGGCATATTGTCTCCTTTCTCTGTGGAAATGCTGGTCCTGTTACTTTTCACAGATTATAGTAGCCAAGTAAATGTTTTCTTAGTTGGTCTTTGGGGATGAGGGAGCCTGAGATCATAACAGTTCATCATCTTGGAACTGAAAGTCAATTCTAGTACCACACCGTTGTGATCATTATTGCTTTGTGGTATAGCTCAAGATCTGGTATTGTGATACCTCCAGTTTTGTTCTTTTTTTTCTCATGACTGCTTTGGTTATTTGGCATCTATTGTGATTCCATATAAATTAATTTTTTTTGTTCTATTTCCTAAAAAAAATGCCAGTGGAATTTTGAAAGGGATTGCATTAAGTCTATACATTGATTTAGGTAAGAATGGGCATTTTAACAATGTTCATTCTTCCCTGCCATAATCATGGGGTATCTTCCCATTTCTTTGTAACTTCCTCTATTTCTTCTTAAAAAGTCTGATAGTTTTTATTGTACAGTTCTTTCACTTCCTTCGTTAAGTATAATTCAAGGTATTTAATTATTTTTTCCTTCTATTGTAAATGGGATAGTTTTCTTGATTGCATTCTCTTATATCATATTGTTTGCATATGGAAATGCAGCAGTTTTTTGGGTTTGATTTTTGCACCTGCCACTTTACTGTACTCATTGATTAGTTCTAGTCATTTTTGAAGGAGTTTTTAGGGTTTTCTATGTATATTATCTCATCATCTGTAAACAGTGATAATTTTACTTCCTTCTTTTCAAGGAATAATGGTTGTAAACTCCTCAAATCTGGCAAAATATATAACCTACAGATTCAAAAGTTGAATGAATTTCAAGTAGGTTAAACCTAAGGAAGTTCATATTAAATACTTCATAATCAAATAGCTAGATATTAAAGAAAAAGAAAAAAATCTAGAAAGCAGGAAGAAAGAACGACATTAAGTGCTGAAAGTATTGTCAACCAACTCTACTATATCCAATGAAAATATCATTTATAAATGAAGGGGAAATTAAAACATTCTCAAATAAAGTAAACTTAAGAGAATATATACATTAGCCTTGACTCAAATGGCAAGGGACTACATCAAGCTAAGACAGATGTTTCTACACAGGCCTAACCTAAATAATGGCTAAAGGAAGTTCTCTGAACAGAAAGGAAATGATAAAAAACCTTGGAACATCAGGAAATCAATGAACAGAGTAATCAAAAATATGGGTAAATACTTATATTTTTCTTCTCTTGGTATTCTAAATTGTTTGATAGTAGAAGTAACATAATCTCTTTGATGTGGTTCTATATATATGTTGAGGAAATATATAAGATATTATTATAACTATAGGAGAGCAAAGGACTATAAAATGAGGTAAGGTTTTTTGAAAATCATTTGAATAGTAAAATGGGGATACCAGTAGACAGTGATTAATTATGAATAACTAATATACTATTTGCAACTCTAAGTAAATAGCTATATAAAGAGGTTCCCTAAACACTACAAACAAATGAAAATATAATAAAAAAAGTTGTAAAATATTCTACCCCACATACATTTTGGACAAATGGAACACTAACTTCAAAATAAAATAAAATGTTAACTTTAAGCCCTAACACTTCAATAGTTACAGTAAATGCAAATGGTCTAAATAAACCAATAAAAATGTCAGAGTGTGTTAAGTAACATGTCTCAATTGTATGCTCTCTACAAGAAATTTACTTCAAATATAATAATATAGATAGGTCAGAAAAGGATGGAAAATATATATCATATAAACATGAACAAATAAAAGCAGGAATGGCTACGTTAATATACTTCAGATAAAGAGAATGACCAGATACAGAAAAGGATATGATATAATAAAGATATTAATTCATTAAGAAAATATATCAATCCTAAATGTATTAACCAACAGAGTTGAATAATATATTAAGAAAAACACTGATAAAGTTAAAAAGAAAAAGATAAATTCACAAATAAAGTTGGAGATTTCAACACTCTCGGCAATTGATAGAATTTATAGACAGAAAATGAAGGATCTAGAAGAACTGAATAACAGTGTCAATCAATATAGAATGTAATTGACACAGGCTACTTCACATCAAAAACTGAATATACATTACTTTCAAGTATTTATGGAGCTTATATCAAGTACATCAAAATTTGGTCATAAAATGAATGTTACCAAATTTAAAAGAGTATGTGCACTGACCACGTGGAAGCAAACTAGAAATTTATAATAGAACTATAACAGGAAAATCTCCAAGAGTTGATATCTAAACAATACATTTCTAAATAACCTATAGGTCAAAGAAGAAACCTCAAAGTAAATAAAAATTACATTAAATAGAATTTAAATGAAAATGTAGTAGATTAAACATTTTGGAACAAACTCATTGGCAAAAAAACCTATCAAAAATTGGAAAATGACTGAGACAGATATTTCTCCAAAGAAGATATACAAATGGATTATAAGCACATAGAAAGATGTTCAACATCACTAATAATTGGAGAAATGCAAATAAAGCCCAAAATGGGATACCACTTCACCTCCATTAATATGCCTACTATTTATAATGAAAAAAAGAAAAACAGGCACCACATTACTTGTCTTCAAGTTATACTACAAAGTGAGAGTAATTAAAACAGTATAGCACTTGAATAAAAGTAACTGTAGATCTATGTGCAGGTTTATTTAGGCTCTCAGTGCTATTCTACTATGGTTAATCTATGATAAAGGAGCTATAATCATATAATAGAGGAAGGAAAATGTCTTCAATAATTGGTTTTATGGAAACTGGACAGTCACATGCAAAAGAGTGAAACTGTGCTATTCTCTAATATCATACATAAAAATAAGCTCAAAATGGATTAAAGACTTGAATGTGGCATGCCCTGGTGGAAAAGTTTGGCGCAGTCCATGTACATCCCAAGGTCTCCAGTTCAAGGGAAAAACAACTATGATGAACAATTAAATGAAATGAATAAAGTGTTTCTTCCTCCTGTCTTCCTGCCTGCCTGCTTCTACTTCCCTTCAGCCCTGCTTGTCCCTTTTCTTAAAAAAGACTTGGATGTAAGACCTCAAATCATAAAACACTAAAATAAAACACTGGCGATACATCTCATGACATTAGCCTTGACTCCAATGGCAAGGGAAACAGAAAAAAGCATAAACAAATGGGACTACATCAAATTAAGAGGCTTCTACAAAGTGAAAAATAATATTAGCAGAACAAAAAACAGGCTATGGAATGGGAGAATATATTTGCATATCATACATCTGATAAGGGGTTAGTATCCAAGTATACAGAGAATACATACAACTCAACAACAGCAACAGCAACAACATGTAAAAATGAGCAGAATATCTAAATAAACACATCTCCAAAGAGGATAATACAAATGGCCAATGGGCACATGAAAAAATTGCTCATATCATTTGTCCAGAGGGATTTCCATACTGCTTTAAATAATGGTTGCACCAATATACTCCCACTAACAGTGTGAAAGCTTTCCTTTTTGTCCACAACCTCGCCAACATTTGTTGTTTACAGTCTTTTGGGTAATAACCATTCTCATATAACTGAGGTGGTATCTCATTGTTGTTTTGATTTGCATTTCCTTAGTAACAAGAGACGAGGAACATCTTTTCATGTGCCCGTTGACCACCTAAATGTCTTCTTTGGATAAATGTCTATTCAGTCCTTCTGCCAATTTTTTTGATTGGGTTGTTTGTTTTTCTGTTGTTGAGCTTTATGAATTCTTAAGATATTTTGAATATTAAGGTCTTATAAGATGTATGATGTTTAAATATCTTCTCACAGTCAGTAGTATATATTTTTATTTTGGTAATAGTTTCTTTTGCTATGCAGTAGTTTTTTAGTTTGATGTAGTCCTATTTGTTTATTTTCATTTTTATTACCTGTGCCAAGACTTGCCACTCAAAGTCTTGTCCCCAAAGACCTCTTAAGGAAAAAGTTCATGGAACATATTGCCTGCTTTCTTATGTGTATTTTATGGCATGTATTGTGTATGTTTTTTAAGTATTTTATGTTTTCCAGTCTTAAATCCAAGTTTCTCAATCATTTTGATTTAATTTTTGACTTTGAGTTTTCTCTTTGTGGTGTTGTGAGTCCCGGTTCCTTTTCAAAGGTCAGTTTTGCGACAGTAGTGTAGTTTTGTTGTGCCTGTAGGGAGAAGTCAAGCTCAAAATCTTAACAGTCCACCATTTGGGAACCAGAATCCTTTATAGCATTTCTATCTTTCCCTTTTAATAAATTTTTCTCATTTAAGTAGTGCATTTGGAGAAAAAAGTGAGTTGAGAAACAAAACATAAAATATGACTAAACATACAAAATAGCAATTCCCCTTCTGGCATATACCCAAAAGAATTGAAAGCAAGAACTTGTAATGTATTTGTATGTTTGTATTCACTGCAGCATTATTCAAAATAACCCCCAAAGTGGAAGTAACCCTAGTGAATTAATACATAAAGAAATGTGGTATATGTATGTATATATACACACATATACACACACATATATATACACAATTGAATATTATTTAGACTTAAAATGAAGTAAATTATAACACATAGAATAACACAGATGAACTTTGAAAACATTATGCTAAATGAGTAAGCCAGTCACAAAAGGGCAATCATTGTATGATTCCACTTATATGAGGTGTGTAGAGTAGTCAAATGCAGAGAAACAGAAAGCAGAATGGTGGTTTCCAGGGACTGGGGAAAGGGAAATATAAGTTTAGGAAGATGAAAAATTTCTGGAAGTAGATGGTGGAGATGATTGCACAATAACATGGGTGTACTTAATGCCACTTAAGTGTACACACTGAAATGGTAAACACGTTAAGTATAACTACAATAAAAATTATAAACATGTATAGCATGAATAAGCATGATTAAGTTCTAGTATCATACCATTGAAATAAATAGTGGTGGTTTAGAAACAAAACAAAAACTTCATGTGTCTAGCTCCACTAAAGGGATATATATGTTACATGGTCCATCATATGTGTAGTCAGTGAAGAGTAGTTATGTCTTAGAGTTGTGTGAATGAAATAATTCATATATGATGCATAGTTTAATCATTAGAAAATAAGCAGCATTCAGTAAATGTGAGCTATTAGCACTTGTATCTACTAACCAGTTTCCCCATTCATAGTTAACAATGAATACACACTGACATAGCCTGTTTCTACTGTGTTTTTGCCTAAATGGCATACAGAACATTTCCTTTTAATAATACATATTTTTTCCTCTAGTAGATTATAATGTACTAAGCCATAGAATTCTTCAAGTTTTATCACACTCATTCTAAATCTAATGCAAATTGATACAAAATGATTAAGTTCTCAATGGCTAAATAATCAAAGAAAATACTTTATAAATGTATCTTCAGTTCATCTATCTAATAAACAGGGATTCAGGGAAGTGTTCTCTATAGTATCTTTCCTTAGAGTCTACCCTGTGCCACTCTACTCTCTACTTCCTGGGCAGACCTAATTCGTCTGGCATTTATATACATATGGTACTGTATGAATATTTCTAATAAAGTGTGTTCTGTTTTATTATAGTGTATAACCTGTGAGTTTATCAAAGATAAAGGCTTTATTTTAATTCATCTTTCCATCCTAGGACTTTAGTATGTTTCAGATACTTAGTAAGAAATCACTGTTCACTAAATGACTAATGATTTCTGTTTTGAACATTTTGATTTTGAGATGCTGACAGTATTTTGCAAGTAGGTATAAACTTGGCTGCAAAGTTCAAAGAGGTTGAAGGTAGAAATAAATATTCAGGAATTATTGCTATAAATGAGACTATGATTGGCACACACTGGTGGAATAGTGGTTAGGTCAACCACCTCCAAATGATGCAAGCCACATACCCCAGTGTCTGGGGAGGTTGTGGGGTGGGGTAGGGACAGCCATTGTAAACAACTAAAATGGAAATAAAATAAAATGCTTCTTCCTCCTTTCTCTTCCCACTTGCCTTCATTCCTGCCTGTACTTTTACTTTAAAAAAATAAATTAAATAAATGAGACTACGATTATGACTACAATGGATTGCTAAAGGAAGAAAAAGTAGAATAAGAAGAAATTAACAATCATTGTTCTGTATTTTAAGAATGAGGTTCTACCCTTAGACCTATATTTCTTAAAGTGTGCACTCTCAGCATTACCTGGTATGCTAATTTGAAGCACAGATTCCCAGACCTACTTAATCCATTTCTTGCAATTGAATTTAGGAATATGAATCATAACAAGCTATTCTGTTTTGATAATTAAAGCTTCTCATGATTTTATATGCATTAATGTTTGGGAGAGCCTACTGTGGTGAACGTAGATAGAATTACCTGGAGGACTTCATTTTCTATAATAAATATGTATTATTTTACATTGAACGTGTCTTTTTTAATGAAGGAAGCAGGCAAGAATGAAAGCAAGTAGACAGGCAAAGAGAGAGAAGAAAGAAGCATTTTTTTCAGTTGTTCATTTACATGTTAGTTGTTGAGAACCCGGGTCATTGGGCTTTTTAAGTGGACTATGCTACCACAGCTCACAGACTTAACTGCTGAGTCACCAGGGCACACCAGGAAGTATCTTTTAAAATGTTGGCTATTCATTCCTAGTGAGATCTCAAGTTCATAGTTCCTATGTACACTCTATACCTCCACGTTTGCATTTTTTATATTGAGTCATTTATCCACTGCCTAACTCCCCACTTCCACATCTGTTTAATCCTCTATGACTTTCAGAATCAAGTGACTAGAAGAAATACTTAGTAAAGGGCGTTGGTGTTCCTTTGTGTCTACTGCTTCTTGGCATTATTTTCCACTCCAAAAGTAAAAGCTAACTATCAATATGAACCCTTTTATATTAACAGCTTCATAGCCAGACAATGCTGTATTGATTGTTCATAGATTATGGACTCTATAGCCATAGGTTTCCTAAGACATGAAGCCCCTAGAAAGATGGAAACATCCAATCCTTTGCCAAGGTTTTATAATTGTAGACCACACACATATAGTAAAGCATACAGATTGTATTTAATGTGAAGGAAAGAATGGACTTATGGAGAGATAGTTCCAGTCTATTATTTCGGGGAACTTTTTCCAGTTCTCTTTCTGCCCAATCAGTATTCCTACAGGAAATGGAGCTCTTGTCAGACTGGCTTTAAGTCAAAGTTTTTAAGTGTTTTCTGTGTGAGACTGTCTAATTCATATCTCTCTCTCTCTCTCTCTCTCTCTCTCTCTCTCTCTCTCTCTCTCTCCCCCCACCTTCTTACCTGCATCACCCTCCCCTGTCACAGCTAACCTTTTACAACTACTATGCTTTATCTAGAAGCGAAATATCAATCCATCAATTCAGAGAGTTTCAGACTCCAACACAGAAATAAAACATCAACAGAACAATGTCCATTCTGATACCCTGTCTGGAATACATTTTTTTTTGCTGATAACAGAGGTAGACTAAGGCCATAATTCTTGGCTTTCCTCTCCCCAGACAGTCAAATAGACAAGGAAGATGGGAAAGAAACCTTAGTCCACAGACATTGAAGTGGTCGGGTTGAACAGTTAGTTAACTTGGTGCCAGTTGAGGGCAGCTTGACCGCACCTTAAATCTTTCTTATCAGTTTTATTCCTCCTCCTGAAATCTGACCTTTGTGTTCTTTTTTTTTTTCCAGTTTACCAGGGAAATGTCTAAAAGAAGGCAGGAAGCTGTAGTAACATGCAAAGCAGATTTGCCTTTAGGGAATGCTCTGCTGATTCTAAATTCCAGACTTCAATCTTTTCATTCAACTTACATTTTATGAGTACTTACTTATGCCAAGTATTTTGTGGGACTTTGAAATAATAAGTTGGGTAAAATTTCCAAAAATAATTCATAATTTGGTGGGGAACACTAAAAGTCTGAACAAATAATAACTATATTTTAAAGTTCAAGTACTAGAATAGAGATGGTATGAGAGAACTGTTAAAAAATCCTCAAGAAGAAATATTTGGACTGGATATTGAAGGAAAAGTAGGAGTTTGCCAGGTAGAATGAGTTAAAACACCTTAAGGGATGCCAAAGAGGGATGAAGGAACATGGTATGTTTGGACGATCAGAAAATTCCCTCCAGTTAGAATGATACATTTGTTATGACAAAGTTGGAAAGATATGATGGGACCAGATCATAGACTCATGGATTTGGGGTTTTATCCAATGTTTTCCAAATTCACTTACTCATATTCCACTTTCACTATTTTGATTTATTAAATGTAAGCAATGCTATATTTGGAATCATGAGTTTGATAATTATGATTATTAAAATAAAAATATGCCTGTTAAAATAAAATATTTTCACTTGTGTACCATCAATGGTATACTGTAATTCTTTAGAAAGATAATTCTGAGAACATTATATGAAAGATTGGGTGGAAGAGTAGGAAGAGATCATTTTAAAGTCTATCGGAATACTGAGAGATTATGAAGTGTTGAATTTTAAAAAGCCTTGTTGGCAGGGGTGGTAAAGAGAGGAAGGGATTTAAAAGAGATTTAGGAACTAGAATAGACAGAACTTATGATTAATTAGGAGAAGATAGGGATACTTATAAACTTAAATCTGGCTTTGGTGATTAATTAAGGGGAAGATTAAAGATTACAGAAAAGGAAGCATCTGGAATTAAATGCAGTTCTCTTGTTTTGGGAGTGAATGATGGTACTAATTCAATAAAGTCGAGAACAAGAGCAAAAATAGGTTCAAGGGGGAAATTTCCCCTCAAGAGTTCTTCAGTTGCAATTATTTTTAAAGTTACAAAGGTAGCTTTGTTCTCACTGTAACAAGTGAAATAGTCCAAAGGTAGAAGAAAATTACTCTCCCACTTTTCTCCCCTTGTGACACTGAGAGGACCAATTTGTATAGTCTTTCACACCTTTTTCATGAGTATGTATGGATACATGCATGTATATGCATATATATATACATATATAGTATATGTATGTATGTATGTTTGTGTATGATTTTGATAATGGGATTATTCTCTTTCTCAGTAATATTTCAGTAGATATACTACTAGGTCAATAAATATCAATCTAACCTATGCTTTTTTAAATTAGTATTCCCATGTTTTATCACTTACTTTCAACCTACCTATGTCATTGTGCTTCAAGTGACTTTGTATAGACAGCATATACTCTCATAGGTTTTCTTTATTTTTTAAGGGAAAGGTGCAGGCAGAAATGAAGGCTGGCAGGCAGGGAGAGGAGGAAGCAGCTTTTTATTTTATTTTTTTCTTTAGTGTTCATACTGGTTGTTTCCCCTTAAGCCCAGGACTCAAAGCCAGGAGTATATAGTCTGGCTCCTTCAGAAATGATTGAGCTAACTGCTGCTCCGCCAGAGAGTGCCTCGCCTTTTTTATTTTGAAAGGAAAAGTGCAGGCAGGAATGAAGGTGAGCAGGCAGGCAGGCAGGAAGAGAGAGCCCCCATTGCCCTCAGGTCTCAAAACCTGGTGTTTGGGATGTTATGTGGATCATGAGGTTGGGGGCTGCGAACTTAACCATTAAACCACCAGGCTGCATCAGATCAGGTTTTCTTCATCTATTCTGCCAATCTTTGTGCTTTAATTTAGTATATTTGGATCATTTACTTTTAAGGTAACTGTTGCAGTTTAAAACAACAGAAATTTTTTTTTCACTTTTCTGGAGACTAAAATTCTGAAATTAAGATGGCAGGGCCATATTCCCTCTGAAGTCTCTAGAGGAGGATCTTTCTTTGTCTCTACCAGCTTCTGGTAGCTCCACGTATCCTTGGCTTGTAAGCAGCACAAAGCTAATCTCTGCCTTTATCTTCACATGGCCATTTTCTCTGTGTTCATGTGTCATGTGAAGACATGTCTCTGTGTCTATGTCCCTGTTTCTGAGTGTCTTTCTCCATATTGCCCTCATCTTATGAGGACATCAGTCCTATTGAATGAGACCCCACCCTAATCTTAACTTGATTACATCTGCAAAGATACTTGCTATATATAGAATGTTTGTGTGCCCCCAAAATTCATATGTTGAAACCTAATCTCGAATGCGATGATATTTGGATATAGAACATTTGGGAGGTGATTAAGTCATAAGGGTAGAGCTTTCAAGGATGGGTTTACTGTCCTTTTAAAAGAGACCCCCTTTTTATTATTTTTATTTTTGCACATTAAATAAACTCCCATGTAAAGCTTCCCCATTCCTCATATATATGCAAAAGAGACCCCTTTAAAAAGAAATATCCCTTGCTCTTCATGTCATGTGAGAATACAAAGAAAAGTAAGCAGTCTGAAACCCACAATAGGGATTTCATCAGAACTTGACTATGCTGGTACCCTGATATTGAACTTCCAGCCTTCAAAGCTGTGAAAAATACATTTTTGTCTTTTATAAGCCATCCAGTCTACAGTACTTTGTTGTAGATAGATACCTGAACTAAGACAACCTTATTTCCAAATAAAGTGCCATCCACAAGTACTGGAGGTTAGGACATCAATGTATTTTGGGAGGACACAATTCAACCCATAATAGTAATTACTGATATGTTAAGACTTGAGTTATTTTCTTTTATCATTATATTTTATTTATACATAACATATAACATATTATGCTATATATTATATTTATTTTATTATTTTTTGTTTGCTTCCTGTTTCTTGTTCTTCTCTTTCTCTTTTCTTGTCTTCCTGTGGATTACTAGAACTAAGATTCTGTCTTGATTTGTTTATAGTATTTTTGAGCATACTGTTTTATGTTGTTTTCTTAGTTATTGCTCTAGGCATTACAGCACAAATATGTAACTTTCTGCTAGTATGGTGTTTTACCACTTCCAGTGAAGTATAGAAACCTCACTTCCATTTAGATGCTTTACCTACTCTAAAAAAAAGATATATGTATATATATATATATATATATTTTGTCTTAAGCAATTTTTCTACATACGTTGAGGCACCACATCGGATGACATAGTTTTTGCTTTAATTATCAAATATGATTTAAGAAATTCATTTTTGCTCATTCTGATATTCTTTCATTTCTGAAGTTCTAGACCTTCTTTTATCATACCCTTCCTGATTAGAAAACTTGTTTTTAGTTATTCTCTATGGGCAGGTTTGCCAACAACAAATTCTCTCAATTTTCCTTTAGCTGAAGAATAGATTTTTCGGATACAGAATCTGCTACTAACAGTTATTTTTTAAACTAATATTCATATTTTAGAAGTTTTTAATTTACAGAAAAGTCGAGAATATAGTTGATAAAGTTCCCATATATCCCTCACCCAGTTTCCCCTATTATTAACATCTTACATATGTATCGTACATTTGTTACAATTAATTAAACAATATTTATACTTTATTATTAAAGTTGATATTTTATGTAGATTTTCTTAGTTTTTACCTCATGCCCTTTATTTGTTCCAGGTCCATCCAGGAGACTACAGTACATTTAATCATATCTCCTGAGTCTTTACTTGGGTATAACAATTTCACAGACATTTTTGCTTTTGATGACCTTGATAGTTTTGAGGCAAAATGGTCAACTATTTTGATGAATATTTCTTTATTAGAATATTAGATTAAACTGGAGTTATAGGTTCTGTGGATGAAGATCACAGAAGTGAAGTGCCATTTTCATCATATCATATCAAAGGTATATACTCTCAAAATAACTTATCATTACACCCTTGTAACTCAGGTGAGTGAGGAGGCTAAGGTGCAGATTATGGTTTGAGACTTGGGGTGGGTGTGAGGGTTGGGGGAAATAACAACAATAAAAAGTCTTATCACTTTTGATGCTCTCCTTGAACACCTGGCTGAGATGGTATTAGTCAGGTTTCTCTACTGCAAAGTTACCCTTTTATCCTCCTTTTCCTATTGTATGCTCTTGAAAGTCACTGTGTGTAACCACACTGAAGTAGAGAAATCTGCCCTACCTTCTTGAAGAGGAAAGTATCTATATAAACTATCTAGAATTCTGCATGCCTGGATATGTGTATATGGACATAAATATATATATCCAACCGATGGTTTATTTATATCAGTATAGACTCATGGATATTTATTTTATATTTATGTAAAACTTTAAGTTTTAACCCAATGCCACCTAATTGTGTTGCTCAAATTGTTCTAGTTTTAACGTTGGTTCCTATGTAACTTTGACATATCCCTATCACTATATATTTTTTTCTTTTGAGAACTTCCTTCTGGCACTTCTGGGCTCATTTTATATATTTCCTGCCTTAATCTGACAATTTTTCCTTTCTACACTGAAAAATGTTGTGCCATTTCCTTTTCGTCTGTATCGTTTCAGGTGGAAAATCTGTTATTATTCAAATTGTTGTTCCCTGTAAGTAATGCAGATTTTCTTTTTAACTGACTTCAAGATTATTTCTTTGTCCTTTATTTTCAGTAGTTCAAATGTGATGTGTCTTGGTACAGATTTCTTTGTAACCCATCCACTCTATTAACTTCATAGTATTTTATATGTGGAGATATCATTATAAAATATATACTGTAGAAATATAATCACCAGGCATGCCATGGTGGAGTAGTGGATTGGTCAACTGCCTCTGGACAATGTGCAGCCCACATGTGTCCTAAGGACACTGGTTCATGTTCTGGGTCAGGGAGAACAGCCAAGATATACAACTAAATATAATAAAGTGCTTCTTCCTCCTGTCTCTTCCTGCCTGCCTACTCACCTTTATTCCTACCTGCACCTTTCCTTTAAAAAAACAGAAATATAATCACCAATATAAAATAAAAAGGATATAGTGCAACCTGGTGGAGTGGCGGTTAGATCAATTGCCTCCAAAGAACGCAGACCACATACTGTTGGGTTCCAGTACTGGGCCCTAGGGCAGGGGCGGGGGAACCAATGTGAACAACTAAAATGGAAATAAAATAAAATGATTCTTACTTTTCTCTCTTCCTGCCTGCCCCCTGTCTGC